>QNGE01002126.1:13638-44615 GCA_008508345.1 Paragonimus westermani
TGAACGGTTCACGAGATGTTCAACTTTGTGACGTTTTCGAGCAATCGGCGAAATCCTGCGTTGAAATCTGCTTGATTTTGGGGTTTTCCGACATTCCTCGCCAAAGCCGATTTATCTTGACAATTTCCGAACGCCAGTTTTATTCCATAACAGCAAAAAATTTCAAAGGTGCGTTTGGACACCCCCCCGGAGTGACCTTGAAATATTTGAAAAATCGCTCATTATACAACCTTGTAAACAGTGAATTAGTGTAACATCCCATTTTTTGAGACTGAATCGGTGAAATAAGCGAACTACCTATTTCTATGTTGCGTTCGTGAAAGTTCCATAAACTTCAGTCGTTCCCTCTTTGACTACGTAATTCTTGCAAGAAACTTCACGTTCGTGCTACTGTTAAATTATTCGTCTATGTATAGTTTGCAAATATCCACAGTGATCGCGCGTAACCAAGCGTGCTTCTCACACATGCGTTGGGAAATATATATTATTTATTTATTGTTTATCTCAGTGGACATAACTGTCAGACACATAGCCTAAGGCTGCCACGGCTTGCTCTGTCTAAGGTTTCCATCATCGCTTCATCAGTTTCTGCATTTGGGCGATCAACTACTCTCCTCCCCGGCGCTGATCCGGCGATCATCGGCATTGTGTACCAAGCAGCAGCATCTTTGACTTTCGTCGTCCATTTCTGCTGTTTTTGTGAATCAGAAAGACATTCTTTGAGCCATCGCGACCAGAAAAATTCACCTAGATGCTGCGTTTAGCTCCACCTCTGTACTGCGTTTGGGACAGTCGTCCGAGCATGTACGGCGATGGTGTCCGGCACAGGAAGGGCTTACATGACTATAAAAACAGTGCATTCATGCCATTTCCATTAATGACGTACTCCATGAACGGGACACTTAGAGGCAGTTGAACCAACTGGCTCTTCCCAGGGTGATGAGCAGCTGTCTGCCGCTCTGGTGATAGATCCGCTAGCCCGTCAAAGGAGCCTTTAGATTGAGTCGGCCGTGTAACTTGATTTCAACGCAGGAATACGAGACTGCTGAACCACTCTCTGGTTCCTTCGTCTCTCGGATGCATACCTGAAGAAGCTAAGTCCGCGGAATTTCACTTGGGTTTCACAGGACATCAACCGTCCCGTTCACGCAACTCGTGGATAGATGACAATAGGTGTGCAATGAACGCTTGAAACACGCCGGAGTAATTGTGGATGAATTCAGAAACAACTGTCGAGTCCATTCAAAAGATCAGGGAGTTACCTTCTCTCAATGCCTCATCTTCAACACAGATGGTCAACTTGATAGGAAGGACAGCCGCTCTCAGCTCTATCCGGGGTACACTCACAGTACGTATGGAAGCCACTCTTGGCTTTTCAAGCATCAGAGATTAATAGATAGGCTCGTTAGTATCTACTAGTTGACCGTATATAGCTGCGACATAGCATGCTTCTGCCGCATATTATCTGATGAGGTCGTTCTAAATTTCATGTGCTAACACAACAAGGAATTCTTAGTTTAGTTAGTCTGGCCCTTTCGTGTAACCATCTCTCATAGGCAACACTCCTAAGATGGTTCCTCCTCACAATCGGCACTTCCCCTGCGTGACTTCTACAAAACGTGTTTGGCGGCCAGTAGAACTAGAACTACCAAACCGAAAGGGTTGAACACTGAGGCTTCCTGGGACAAAATGGTCTGTAAAATAGTTTGACCTCGCCAGCTAATCAATCGGAAGCGCGCGCCGTCGCTTTATCCACCCAAAATGACTGTAAAGGTATCCCGTAGTTCCGCCTGTTGCCGGCCCAGGTGCGCTGTGACAGAGTTGACGTTTTCTGTTGGTATACCCGTGATTGAATCTCTTACGTTGCAGTAAAACTGTCATACAAAATCCACCCTTACGAAATTTCGACTTCAGCCATAGGGCAACCACTCATATGTCGTTCGCAATTGACATACCTATCAAACAGTCATGGGTGTGGAGGGTCAATTGTGGCATTCTTGCCGTACGTTGGTGTTGGTCATCAAGGTTATATTCTGCTGCCTGCTTCATTGCAAGACTTGCATGAATTAGTAAAGCAATCCCAAAGAGATGCACCATCAGTCTCTGAGCCACATGGTTTTGGAATAAGTCGTCTTTGGACCGCCGTAGGTACCTTAGGCTACTTGGTGGAACACAGCTTCTCCACTAGTCACGAATGTACATGAGTGCTCATGAGGCCTAAGTAACACACCACACATATTGTTCACTAATTGTTGGCCAGTGTGTAGCTGAGGGTTGAAGGAGGCATCCTGGCATTTGGCGGCGCAATGAAAGCTATCCTAATCTTGGCGAATTTCTTGGGTTCTACTATTGACGGGTCCCAGTTGAATGTCACTTGCTCTAAGTCTGTAGACGTGAACACTAAATGATACTGTAGGTGCCAGGCAATTGACAGCTCCAGTTCTCCCTTGAGCATCGCAATTCGTTTAGACTGTTCACTAGTGGCGCACTCGTCTATCTTTGACATCCAAGGCTGATGGAGCATCTTCTGATGAGTAGGACTTCTTTCCAAGCTGTTAAGTCTGTGACAAGCCAGCTATTCATTGTTCGGCAACCCAGTCCACCTTTTCCTCTAGGGTACAACTGTCTAATAACAACAGCCAAAAAATGTCAGGGACCTTCTCATGTACTCGGGAGCGGTTCGACCCTAGATGGATATAACATGCTTGGAGTTCAAAGTCAGACATTCTTTCTAGTCGAAGCAACGATGAGGTTTCGTCAGATAGGTGGCATAATAAGATCTATGGTGTGCCTGTACGACCTACCATCTTAGTTGGCTTAAACAACACCTACAGTGTACGAGTCGGTATTTCACTCAGGCCTCTGGGCCAGGAAGCAATGAGCCACCGGCATGTTGCATCTATTTGGCGAGGATACCGTTACCACTGGATTCACGGACAAGGGCACAACAGCTGAACGTGATCACATCTACAGGTGCTCGCTTGTGGGTACAAAAACGGGGCAATTTACGGACCGGGCCCGATTAGCTTCAAACTTTCATCTGCATTCAAGCCTTCCACAGTAAACAACACAACGCCGACCTGTAAATTACTACCACAAGTTAGTGTCTCCAAGAAAATCTCACTGGGCTCATTTAGATAACTAAATTTTCCAGTGGGGCGTTCTCGATAAATGTGGTACCAGATTCATAATCCGGGAAGACTTGGGTATCACTGCACTTAAAGACCCTTTGATTCTCAAAGGCATTATTCCAAGTGTTGTCTTGTGTCATTTCAGGGTGTAATGGTGTGGCAAAAAGGCGTCCAAAATAGATTAATCCTAATTGTTCAGCGCGTTGTTTCCAATGTCATGTGCGCGCTCGCCTTTGTGAACCAGAGTGTCACTCCAAAGCAAGCCCCGTATGCCCTCTTCTGTCAGGTTTGCGCATGTGGCCGACGTCTTTTGTTGGGATGTTTTACCCACCGTCTCTTCTCCACTGGCGCCATCTCGTTGAGCAACGCTTTATCCAGCCACCTGTGTTGCCCGCGACCCACCTGCTGTGGACTTTTTGCTCACTTCATTTCTGCGTTGAGCCACTCAACCTAGGGCTGGAATACTCGCAACTACGGTTTGATAATCCACCACAATGGGGAGATGATTCCGTAGAGAGCATCGATCTACACCACAAGCATGCTTCATCCTACATTCTTTCAAGTAATGACTCGGTTCCGAGAACAGGAAACAGCTTGAGTTCTTTGATGGCTTCCTGGTGGCTATCATCATTTACTGGACTGGATTCTGAATATTGGTAAGTATGGTTCGCCACCTTACAATTGGCGAACTGGAGTTTGTGAAAACTCGTGCCGTTCCAGGAGGTAGGATCGGGTGTGTAGGTATTTGCCGCGCATATCTTCTGTTTATCAGTTACAGGGTGGATTGTGGGAGTGAGGGTGATTTGCTGAGGTTAGCTGTTTGGGACTCTAAGGGCCATATACAGGAGCCGCTCGTTGGCAGCGTCCGCCAAACAAACTTGATCAAGTTCGCGAAGGATGGTTCACGCCCAGGACACAAAATGTTAGTAGCTACCTCAGTCTCTTTAGACTGCATCGGCGTCAGCAGTCATCGGGCCATGTCCCATGACATGCAATACGAATTCACAGTGGATTCATTGTGGAGTTGTCGCAGGGTGGTGAAGCACATTTACTTTCTCAACCAAATCCTTCACAGCCTTTACGTCATCTTGCTAGAGGGTGGACCCCTCAGGCAGTGACCTAACATGGTAGTGTGTACTGAAGTACGGTTGATAGAAGCAGCGTTAAGGACTGTTGACGTCCTTGTTATGTCCTAACTCCGGTTCTTGTACAATGCATTACTTTATCAGGTTCAGTGGCTTCAAACCTCAGTACTGGATGAGATACGAAAGTTTAACAGTGAGGTCTTCGATGTAGCCATCAAACTTTGACAAAAAAACATCGGATGAACTCCCATTATTTCATCGGTTGCAACTGAACCTCTATAAATCCTTCTTTGAAAGCCCCATACAAATATTGGAGAGGTTTCCGGAACCACTCATTGATAGCTATGTCCCCTGACGCATAACATGTACTCCCAGGACTAAATCCGTCGGCTCACTGTTGAAAGCTCCACATGACGGAAATACACAGGTGACTTGACGTCCAGTAGTCCGCTGCAGCTTCGCTCAAAAACACAACATTGAGGTTCGGCGAGAATAGTTAGGGACAAAGACGGTTGAAATAGAGAAGTTTCGCCTGCTAAATGGCCCGATAACGCACAATCCGCTCGTGTCTCATCTTAATTAGTTGACCAGGGTGCCGGTAGCCAGATTTGCTCTCGCGCCGCATTCTAGGACACCAAACCAATTTTTAAAATAACTCTTCACTTGGTGACCCCGACTGTAGCTTTCGAATACGTACCGGGGACTTGTCTCATTTGCTGCCAGCGAAGGAATGTATGGCCAGAAAGATAGCATGCTAAAGGCGGGTGGATATTTGTCTGAAGGTCACAAGCTCCCACTCTACACGGACGCTACATGGGCTTCCCATCTTCATTGTTCGAACACGTGTAGACAGGTCAACAGGCGGCTCCTACACGTATTTTGGAGAGTATCGTCATCGATATCTGTTGCCTGCTGACACACGGCTTTAGGATCCTGGATTGTTGTTACAATCTTAACCCCCTTCAGCCATTTCGCTATGTGCGTAGGAAGTGCGCATAGTGCGGCCGAAACCACCTGTCAAGCCGGTTTTGACTTCATCATAAGCGCATTTGCAGACGAGACGTTGTTTGCATGAATACTCATCAACAGCCGCCTTTGCATTGTCAGACTCAAGGGTACCGTCACAACGTCGAGAGGTGTATATGAGAGCTGTTGTTTGTTTGTCGCTGCGGAATATACCCCACAGGTTGTAATCTGAAACAACCAACGATTATGTTCATTGCCAAATAGCTAACCTTTCACGAAAGATCAACGCGTTAACATTGCAGTACTGCATGAAGACCTGAATGCTCATGTATAACCTGGTTTATAGCAATAAATTTAATGTCAACCTCGCGATTCGCCTTCAGCATAGCTCAAATTTCAACAGGAACAAAAAGTTCACCTTGACAATTCTTGAATCCCGTGAAAAACTCCGTTTAAATTTTTCCCAGTGAAATATACGTACATTTGGGACAAACTCCCACATGCAAATAGAACCAGCAAGAATATACATCAATTCAAACGAAGATTGGAGACTTTCCTGACATTAAGGAACGTCATGTTGATTTTCAAACTCTGCCTGCCTGAAGACGATAACATGGCGAGCGAACCCTTTCACATTTATTACCACCTGCTTTGTTTCGCCTGACCAAACTGATCGATCGACATGTATTAACACTTGCTGGATCATGCGCATAATTGGTTGCTTTGTCATACGCTGTTGTGTAACTACCAATCGTTTACCGCTGCCGGAAGGCCGCTGCTTGCGCGTTGGTTCATTCACATGTTTGTGCACTTTCGCGCTTGCGACTGTCAATACATTACTAGTTTTCCCACTGTCGTTTTGCAGCACCAGTAAACACAACAAACGATATCTTTGAAAACGGACCTAATAACGTCTAACCATCTGATCTAACCTAATAATAACGGAGGGTGAATGTGTACATGATGTAACGACGCACACACTTCGAACTGATCAAAGCTATTAACCTAGCCATCTGAGAAATTCCTCATTTCGAAACCTATTATCTCTCCAGCAGGATGAATCTTGTACACAGCTCTGTCAAAAAACTGCAGCTATATAACAGAATTATAGCCAACAAATGACAACCTCTTAAACATCCCCGTTAGTAGTAACCAAACCATCCTGGTACTCTTACTCCATACTTGACGATTATCAGCTATTAGCCACTACGCAATAGCTGTGCAAGTTAAAACAGCTTAGAGAATATATAGCTTAACCTGTTAGCCTCATATGATTACATATAAATACATGCCCTTCCTATCCTCACAAACCACTTGATGATCTTTCTGTGTTGCTAAATATCTTTCCATTCTACATAACGGCCGTACATACTAAATCGACATCGGAATTAGGCTGTGGTCACATACTAGGATAATCTGTGAATCCATCACTTTTTGCGTTATACGACAACAATTATTTGTTAAATATAAATTTTATTAACTAGCACGATATTCTAAATTCTATATGAAAGATTTAGCCAGAAAATATCAGATTCCATCATTCGTCATACTTCACATGACCATTTTATGTTCTTCTGCTTATCACGTAATTTTGCCTTCCATTCTTGATTCCGCGATAAATTCTAACGCAAGACAACATTCCATAACGTCCGGAAAATCAAAATCCCGTACTGATTGGACAATTCGTGAAATTCCGTCGATTTGAGGAAATGACGGAGTACAGTCCAGAAGATCGTCCATTTCTCCGGAAAAATTGTAACCCACCTATCTTCCTTCATCGTCTCAAAAGTTTCTAGATATTTTTCCGAGGCCATCTACATCAACTGGTGGCGAAATTCTTCGACTATTCGTTTTCTCCATCCTGAAAAATTTTTTTCTGGCGTGACCTTCAACATAAGGCCAATGTTAACCTTGTGAAGCAACAATTGATGTAACAACTCAACATTTTTTAAGGAATATTGAAAATCTTGAGAACTATTGTTTCAGAAGCAAGTGAGCCATCTGCCCCTTCATAAACTAGAGTTTTCCTTTATTATTTTGTCCGTTTTATTACTCTATTCCCATAATTGGTGTCTTGTACAATTAACAATTATGTGTACGTTATGTAGTTCACGTTAAAATGTGTGTACTGATCACGCTTATCTGAGCGTGTTTCTCACAAATGGGTTGAGAATTATACCATTATTATCATTATTATTATTCATCAGAGGACGGAAAGCCACCGATATCTGCTGAATGAAAATCGCAGAACCTCCGTTCTTACTCGGACGGGGCTTGCCCGATAAACCGAATACTCCGGGACACTCAGTTCACTGCGACTGATATCACCTGTAGACCACGTCTCCATGGAAACGGACATGTGGGATTGGGTGTCGAAAGTTAACTGTCTAATTTTCGGTAATTTATTGAACAAACTCAGACAATTCGTAAACATGCATTTGAAAGCTAATTCCTCGCTGGATTTCGCGAGAAATGTGAAATGAGTGTGCGAGGTAGAGCCTGAGAAAGAAGGTCTGGAATGGAAGAGGGTAGTGGGGCTGGACTCGGTTTCTTCCTCAGTGTTGTCCTGACCGCTCTCCTTTGTGGATGAAGGCACGACATCACGGCCTGCGCGTACGTTAGCGACCCTACAGGGCGTTCGACCAACATTCTTGGCGCCGCAACTTGCGACCTCTGTGCCCCTGTCTAATTCCGCTGCTTGAAAATGTGTTCGAAAGATTTCACTCACGGAAAAGTTGACTTCCTTGTCTGTTGGGTGCGGGATTTGGAAGGCGGTAATGCGCATTGTGTTATGAGGCTACTAAAAAATATTTATAGGGGCTGGCCTAACTAATGCTTTTTAAGTTGCAGAAGTCGGCCCTAGCAGGTTGCTTATGTTCTGAATTCCTTGAAGGAAGATTTTTCTGCATGGCCGTTCGGTGGGTTTTGGGACTGGTAGCTCTGAAGGCGGGTTTTGCGGGATGTCGATGTCCTCAATGCTCGTGCCTGAACCCGGGACTTCGGCCGTTGGAATGACCATCAGACACAGGGGTCTGAGGAAATACTTAGCGAACACTTTTAGCAGTTTTAGCTTCTGATCTGCCAGGATTCGTGGCTTAGTATTAATCTGCTTTTTGCGTCTCGCCGTCTCTTGCCGGGAGCGGTCGAAAGATACGACCTTCAGATGGACATCGACGGACTTCAAAGTCACTGTTTTTCCCACCACGACATCGGGGCCGATCATGGCTGGCAAGTTTGTCAAAAGGCCAAATGATTTTTTGGTTATCTTGTCCTGCAGCCTACTGGTGAGTACCACGTTTGTGGTATCTGGGGAAAATAAAGTCGATAGGACTGTTTCAGCAAGCTCGGTTGGAGAAGTGTTCGTGGGGAAGCGGCCCCATAAAACAACTCTTCTTTCCCTGAGAGCCAGTTCCTTCATTTTTATTGCCACCCCTCTATGTGTGCAGTTGACGGAGCAACTGCTTTCTTGGTTATTGCAACACTAGGGAGGGAAGGCGCAATACACCCATTCAGAGAGTGCAGTTCCAGCTTCATTTCGGACACAGTCCATTGGCACCCCTCTATCTTACTCCCTATGGAAGAAATGGAAGGAGATACAGAGCTAAGAATGGTCCCGCATTTAAAATCGCAGGTTTTATGCGTCACCTCAATCGTCGTGGTGCGTGTAACACCAGTCAGCGGCGGAGCGGTGTCTTACCTTCCGTCAAACCTGCAACTCATGCAGACGTAAATTAGAGATGAAGAAGCTAGCTCTTTGTAATGGTGCACATTGAGACCAGTGAACTTGAAGTGATGCCACTTCTGACACTGCTGGCGCTGCATGCCGTTTTGTACGGACATTTTACATCCACACTGGCCGTAGACACTTGCCGCTGCAGATACTGTCTGCTGAGTCCCAGCACAACTAGATATGACACGGGCCACTGTCGACCGCGATGAATAGTATGCAATATAGGACGGCTAGTTTTCAGTGAGTTACAAAAAAAGAAACAGACAAGGTGAAACGAAAAAAATTCGGATACTATGTAGCGCAAATAATTTATTGAATAACGACTTTTTGCGTCATTCGACAAAGAATAACAGTAGTCTTATGCAGTTTTTGATACACAGGGCACCAGTAGGACAGAAATATGAATAGACGGTAACAGCAAGAAAACTTAAACCAAATTTCGAGTTACCGGCGCGCATATAGTGTCTGGGGGAGAGGAAGCTTGGGTCCTTCGGCAAACATACACCCGCTTCCAGCACACTATTATTCTGGCCATGATTTTCATAACCAGCAGTAAATGAGACAAGTCCCCGGTGTGTATTCGAGAACGACAGTCTGGGTCACCAAGTGGAGAGTTATTTTGAAAATGGGAAAAGGAGGCGAATTGGTTCGGCGTGTTGGAGTGCGCCGCGGGAGCAGGTCTAGCCACCAACACCTCGGTCAACGTATCAAGATAGTAAGGTTAGTCATAATTTGCCATCTGTATATGTTCGTAGGCTAGTAATTTTCGAAGCTGACTTTCTCATATTTGAGAAAACGGATGAAATGTGCTGGTTTGAGGGCACTCAACCGGATCTCTTGTTTCAAGAGACCTCGAGTCAGGAAACAGAGGTCGTCGTTCAACGGAGGCTGGTGGCCAGCAGTTGTAACATACAACCAGAAGAACAGAGGGAGCATATTACCGAAGATGCATTACGCAACAAGCAGCGATAATATAACTACAACTGTCCGGCTCATTCGTATTTCTGGTTTGAGAACCTCGTGCACAACGTTGACGTAGCGGTCACACCAAATTCGATCCGTTCGCGCTAACTAGTTTTGGTAGCTTTTTACACAACCCTCGCTTCGCCCAGCACCGTCCTCGATGCTTTGCCTATATCTAACAAGTTCGGAATTTCCACTTCCATTCCGACCTTGGGGACGACCGGTGATAGTCCCTGGCCAGTAGTTTGTGTGTTTGGTTTTAGTCGATTGAAGTGAACCGCGCTTGGCTGTCTGTTGGTTCCTGTTAGTTCGCTAATTTGACAGGTTGCCTCCGGAAGTATTCGCTGGATAGCGTACGGATATTTTCATTGTTTATGCGTCTTTTTCAAGACTCCCGGGTTCGAAACCATGTTGTGCAACCACACTCTTTCGCCAACCTTCAGGGTAGCTCCGATTACCCTCTTATCGTAATAGTTCTTCTGATGCCTGGGTGATGTCTCCAGATGTGCTGGTGCTAGTTGGCGGGCCCACCGAAGTGTGTCTAAAAGACTGCTTGCGTATTGTGCTACCGGAAGTTGCAGTTGTCGCGTAACCGGCAACCGGGCATCTGAGGACAGTCTCAATTCCCTGCCTGTCCACAAAAATTGTGGAGTTTGGTCAGTCGAAGAGTGGATGGCGCTGCGGTAAACTAACAGACATTCCCGTATAGCTAAGTCCTATTCGTTGACACTGTCCTCTGCGAAAACCTTGGGGGGATTTTTGAGGGACTGATTTGTCCTTTCCAATTGCCCATTTTTCTGCGGGTGGTAAGCTGTGGTTCGCGTCTTATCTATTCCGAGTAGCCTACACATTTCGCCAACCGAAGAGCTTTCACAGCAGGAGCCTTGGTCTGAATGAAGTTGGGCCGGAGGTCCCACAAGCACACCCAGTGGTCGATAATGGTTGTTGCTACTGTAGATTTATCCACTCGTGTAAGCGGGACAGCTTCACACCATTCGATTAAGTAATCTGCCAGGACCAAGATGTACCGATTGTTTCGGGGTGTCTCAGGCAACGGCCCCACAATATCTGAACCGACCAACTCGTTAGGATATCCTGCGGCCATAAATTGCAGCGGTGCTTGACGTCCCATTGGAGGACTTTTGAAAGTGCTACATTTCTCGCACGATTGGCATAACAACCTGACATCCCTTCACTGGTGCGGCCACAAAAATTGTTGTCGTGCAGCCAGTTGGAACTAGTTTATTCCCACAAGTCCGAACTCGAAGTGCAAGTTTGTTAGGGCGTCACGTACCGTAGATTGAGGGACCACGATCCTTCTCATGTAAGCGGGTCCGTATTGGATGAATAATACTGTCTCTGCCATCTTGAGCTGTTTTCATAGTGCCCAAAGGTAGCGAGATTCATGGCTCTTTTCTCCCATTTCTTTGCTTGTTGGTCTGTCATCATTGTTCTGGCACATTCCATAGATTAGGGCAGGCTCAGGATCGGTTGCACGAGCCTGATGCCAGCGACCATATTCCGCGTTGCGTAGTACAAGACGGACAGTCACCGTGATCGCGTGGAAGACGCCTTGATAATGAGTCAGCGTTCGAGTGTCGTCTGGCCGGTCTGTGTTCACATACGGGGTCGTACTCCTGTAGGATCTCCTGCCATCGGGCTAACTGCCCTTCTGAATCTTTGAAGTTTTGTGACCGGCGGAGAGATTGGTGGTCTGTGCGTACAAAAAACCTTTTGCCCAGAAGATAATGTCGGAAATGTCGCACAAAGAATACCAGCGCAAGCAGCTCTCTTCTGGTCGTACAGTAGTATCTCTCACATTTACTCAAACACCGGCCACCGTAGGCTACCACTTGTTCCCTACCGTATTGTCCTCGTTGCGGGAGAATTTCCCCGATCGCACCGTCGCTTGCATCGCTATCAAGAACAAACTCTCCGGCCTCTGGCGACAGGTCTGGAAAAGCTAGCACTGGCGCCGTGCGCAGAGCTTCGCGTAGTGATTTAAAAGCACGGTCACATTCTTCCGTCCACGTGAATTCCTGACTATTTTGTAGTAGTCCGTTCATGGGTGTGGAAATGCGAGCAAAATCAGTGATGAAGCGGCGATAATAGGACGTTATCCCTAGGAATCTTCCCAGCTCGATTGCGTCGTTCGGCGTAGGCCAAGATCGAGTTTGTTCCGTCTTTCTTGAGTCTGTGCGGATACCCGCTCCCGGGATTACATGCCCCAGGAATGTTACCTCTTTGAGTAGGAAGTGAAATTTTGAGGGCTTAAGTTTCAAACCGACTTCAGCCAGGCGGTCCAGCATGCACTCAAAATTGCGCATATGCTCTCGTTTGGATCTCCTATGGACTATGACGTCATTTACATATACTAGACACGTCCTAGTGATCAAGTCATGTGATGCTTTCTACATCAAGTGTTGATATGCCGTAGGTGCGTTTGATAGTCCAAAGGGCATGGCTTCGAATTCATACGACGATACAGTGAAGGCCGTCTTCGCTCGACCGTTTTCTCCGACCTATACCTGCAAGTAGCCTGATGCCAAGTCTAACGTACTAAAATTCGTGGCTCCGCCGAGGGCATAAAAGAGGTCATTCATTCTTGATAACGAAAATGCATTTTTCCTTGCCACTCCATTGAGTTTCCTGTAGTCCACGCATAACCGCAATTCGCCGACTTTCTCTTTTACTAGGGATATCAGGGCAGACCATGGAGACTTCGAGGAACGAATCACGTTCTTCCGTAACATGTCATCAACCACCTTACGCACTTCATCCTGAAAATGTGCAGGTATCCTGCGCGGGAGTTTCATGATCGCAGGCGCGTCCCCTGTATCAACTACACGCTTCAAAATGCATGTACGACCCAACGTTGCTCCCTCCCACGCAAACACCTGTGGTCAATTTTCGATTATCGATTTCAAACATTGAGCACTTCAACAGTTACTGGGAGCCCCACCTGACTGGATCATCTGGCCAATTTGACGATTCCCTTCGGTAAAGATGGTAGTGACACACAGAGAGAAGTCGGTTTCGTGCGGAGTTCTAGACATAGGTATCAAATTAGTGGAGCCGGACGGGTTCTATAGCTTAAGGCTGTGCAAATCGAGCGTGCACCTGAGACGGCCTACAAGATCCACCCCATTATAACACAGACTGGGAGGTTGGGGCTCACCACAAAACTGTGCTCTATATGGCATCCGGCTATCATAACCGGTGCAACGATCCTGCTCTCTGTCAGCATTTGGTCACCGCTGGCCGTAAGGATGCGTTAACAGCACGGTTTCTGCCTGTAGCCCGAGAGTCCGCGTGCTGTGTGTGTGTCGATTACACTTAAGGACGCTCCGGCATCCACCAGACCTACAAGTGCTATTCCACATATTATTATCTGAACCGTGAGTTTTGCCAGCTTTTTGGAACAATCGGTAAGAGAAAGAACGTAAACTCGACTGTAGGGCTGACTTTCTGACGTGAGTTCCAGCGGTCTGGTCGAAACTTTCGAAGGCTTGACGATTTGCCAAGAACGCAATGTCGCATGGTTTATGCGACTTGTCCCACCAAGGTCGCCATTTGCGGCCACCATACCGCGAGTGGCCAGGTCCTTGATACCGGCCTGAGCGTTTTTATGCATTGGGGGGCTGTTCTTCTGGCTGGTCGCCCGTGCCGCGACGCAATACTGTGCTGGTCGGCCGATGACTACCTCGGCCCCCTCGAGGTCTTCGGCTTACCGCACTGAGGCGTCGAGGTCTCTGGGTGGATGAAGTAGGACCTTCCTTGTCATGTTCGTTGGCCGGATCCCCTCCACTAACTGTTCAAGAGTCCGCTTCGGGAGTTATTCTGAAAACTTTTTCTATATCCGAACTGTTTCCTTTCCGAGCTGCCTACGAGCATGGAACTGTTGTCAGTAGACAGTCGGATGCAAGGGGCGTTCCGTAGACGCCGTAGCTCGGTAAACGTCTCATATGTAACGAGGGTGTCCAGAATTTTTGCCTCAACAACGATATCAAAGCCCTCTCCCCTCAGCAAATTCAGAATAAGGTTGTTGTGGGGTTGCTGGGAAGTTACATAAATAGACCCGTACTTCACCTTCCCAACGGAACTATTGCCCCCCACAGTAAACTTTTCGGGATGTGGAATCGATATCTGCACCCCGCTGTTGTGGGTTTTCTGGATAGCTTGTCTGGGATGTTCGTATGGGTTTGCTTGAGGTGACCGAAGTCTCCGGAGTTGGAAGGAGAAGAAGAATGTTAGTTCTCTCCGGGTTAATTTGCGGATTTTGACATTTCGTATTCTGTCAGGGTCGCCAAATTCTAACACAAACAGAAGGGCAGATGGAGCATATGACCGAAGATGCATTACGCAAAACGCGGCGATAATTTAACTACAAGTATCTCGCTTGTTCGTCTGAATGTCCGTTGACTCGAGATCCCTGTGCACAATGTTGACGACGGAAATTACCCGCGGGGAGTGAAATTTGCCGTTAGACGGCAATAAAATGAGACATCATTGAACACCGGACGATATCACCGTTGTATCGCCCAGGAATTGGAAAGTCATCGATTTCCATGACAGAGGGCATCAGGAGAGTTAAAACGATGTCTTTTATCGACCGCAAACCGGTTTGTCCTTCATTTGGCGTCGAGATTGAAATTAACAATGGTAGGTGTTTCGACGGTATAAATGTAGTATCCTGTGAAGTGTTTCCACGTGTGATTAATATTTGACCGATGTTATCTTATATTACATCTCAGGTTATGGATTATTTGCAGGACTTTAAAGATGTCTTCGAGGATCGCAAATTTGCTAGCTTCAGCGAGTTCAAAAGTTGCTTAGATAGGTATATGAAGGATTGCAGTATTCTGTACGTGCTTGGTTTAAGCAAGAATTCAGGCAGCGGACGCTTGAAATATGATCATGTGAGTGTGATTGCCGTTGAGTTTACTTGTTAGATGGTGTTCGGCTGTATAAAACACAAGTAACGTGAGAGAGAAAGCCGTGGAGTAAGACGCTCTAGTTAGTTGCACAGTTTCCACGATACATGCTGCCAATAACGCTTTAACGTGGTTAGGAGAAATACCGTGCTGGTTGTTAGCTCTTTCACGTTGGAGCATAACCACGACTTGAATGCTTTGCTGTATAATACACATCCAAGGATTTGTTGGCCCACAGACAGTGAAGTGAACGACTCGAGACAGCTTTTCGAGTACAACACGCCAAATGCTGAGTCGAAAAAGTATGCTGCGGATGTTTATGGCAAGTATATAACTACCATGGATATTTGCAACATGCGTCATCGGTTGAAACCGCCAGTGATAAGTAAGTGGGTTAGTGTGCACTAATGTAGCAGAAAATCTGCCGCAAACCATGCATCATACAGGGAAGAACGGCGTGCTGCGTGTCATCAGAGACGACAACAATAGATGAATGCACATATGTTTCGCACGCAAAGAGCAGGTGCAGTTAATCAGACGGTTCCCTGATGTGGTGAACGTCGATGTCACTCATGGGACCAACCACCACTAGTAGGTCCTCCATCACTCCACATTCGCCGCTGTGGCCTGAAGTTGGATCAGTTCCTTGTTACAGACGGCATGGGCCATGGACGACCCGTAATGTACGCCTATGTACGGGGTGAGAAATATGCATTCCTGCGTCATTTGTTTGAAACATTCCGGGAGATGGAAGGGGAACACATACGTATCAGAACTTTTGTGATGAACAAGATGGCGGCCCAAATGCAAACAGCACAAGTGGTCTTTGGGTGCGGCATTATGTTATGTTACTTCCATGTTCGGGATGCTGTGAGGAAACATGTTTGCTGATATAATGAACCTTATAATCACCATTCAGAGGAATTCTTTCAGAAGCCGATATTTGTTCCATCGCATGGCTACTTGCAGTAACTCTAAAGAGTGAGTGATCACCTTCGTCTATATATTTTGAAGGTTCCACTGGAATGTTGCAATAATATGGCGAACGGACCCCGGCTTTATGAACTACCTCTTGTGCAATTGGCTTTATTAAAAGCCAAAGTGGGCCATCCATGCGCAGTCGGATGTCGTTCATTTCGGAAATCGAACAAACAACCGTCTGGAGAATGCGAATAAGGGAGTAAAGAAGCGTACTCATCCCAGAGATCACTTAGCTGCTGCACTTCAAACGGTTGGACGAGTTCAAGGTAATCGTACTTTATGTAACGTCAATTGGTAGCTTCCAGTAAGTCACGATGACACACAGTATACAGTGAAGATCTATGACGGCAAGTGCGAGAGCAATTTCTATAAGTCCATGTGGTTACCATGTATGCATATGCTGTCCGTAATTATAAAGCACTTCTATTAATACAGTACGTTGTTGTTAACTATGATCGCATTTGCTCTAGGCCGCTTCTCAATCAATCAACGATGGTTTGCTAATACAATCTACCCAAAAGTAGTATGTTTTGCCGAGAGGTCACGGTCACCGGCAGTGATGCATCCCAACTGGATTACAAAATGTTGCATCACGGGTTAGCCAAGCTGTACGATGTAAACCCCCGGACAGGAAGCCGCGTTTTCAAGGCTATCATAGCTTTCACGCACCAGTCCATTAAAACAGCTAAGACGGCCTTACCACACAGACTTTCCCCTTCTTCCGTCGTGGAATGCAAAACAGCCAATGTGGGAGAAGGATGTTCACATGAGGGTGCCCTGTGGATATTGCGGTAAACCCATTAATATGAACGCTTATCGGTGCGATAAGGACCAGTTATTTTTCTATGTGGAGTGCGTGAATAATGCTGACATATCGCAATGCCTCTTCTGCACAGGGCAGTTACAACCTCCCTCGCCAGGTAACTTACGATATCATTAACTATGCATATTCACTTGCATCGAACTCAAACACGGTACCAACTCTGACGTTGAAACGCAAACACAGACCATGTGCAGCTCCACTATTCATTGATGATACCTCTGAAGATGAGTTCCGCGTTGTTCCCCTACGCAGGCGAGTCCAAGTGAACGTGCTAGCAACCTCAAGTGATAACCCACCTAACATGTTACATACGGTTTAACTGTAGACCAGAATCCACAGCAAGAGGAGGACTTCTACTGAAGCGACAACGAAAGCATGCAGGCTTTCTAATTTCTGACGGAATATTCCAGATAATAATAGCATGTACATATATAATAAGGGTATTTCGACATTTCAGTATCGTAACGTTGTGGTTGTGGGGAGTACGTAGGCTGACCGTCGAGCATAGACGTCAGTGTGTCCAACCATAGGTCGTGACGCTGTGACTATAGGGTGCACGTAGGCTGACCGTCGAACGGTTCACCACGGATGGCTTCATGTCGTAGGTCCTTCACTTCTCGTTAAACCCCTTTGCTTTTCTGAAGATACATGAAATTCCATTTCCTTGGTGGTCCGGTAACTCAACAAATTTACCTATTTTTTGTCGTTTTAAGGCCAAAGCAGCTTACGCCGATTACGGTGAGCAGTATCTACTTACCCACGGCGCCTCCGAATTTCAGTGGTTCCCAATCGCACACGGGGATGCTCAAAGTGCCCCAAACTTATCAACTGTCGGCACCCAGTTCAAGGAATATCGAATGACTGAGTTTAAAAAAAGATGGTCTACAACTTATACGGTGCATGTTTATTTATAATTGGTTGCTAATTCCTTCTACCCACCAGATCGCGAAACTTCGGCTATCCCGTCAACACATTTGTAATGCGCGACGGAGTGGAAGCACTGAGGAACAGCGTCTCTCTGAAGGACGGGAGCACAGCAAGAATCTAGAATTGTAACAAAAACAGCAACAAGCGTGAGCCAGAGGCCCAGTAATTCATGCACACAACTTACACAAACGAAAATCAAAATGACATCAAACACATGACGGCGGAATGCGTTACATATTTCGCTATTAAATTATCGCAAATCCTTGGCGTCCTTGATAAATATCTTTCACGCAGTAAAACAAAAGAAATTCCACAGCACAATAGCCATATTTCATACTTTCTGAAATAATCCGTCCACACTTACTCACACGATATTCCAAACCCACATGTTAACGGTAAACCACCGACAGCATTCAGTTCCTGCGGATAAGTTTCAGCAACGTGCGCGCTAACTAGTTTCGGTCGCGTTACACAATTTTTCTTTACATAGCCATTGGAATAGAGGTCATCCATCCCGAGTGCCCATCGTACTTCAAGAAAATTTTTTTCTAGTTTCAGCAAGCGAAAGATTGACTCAGAAATATCTTCTTTAAGTGCTCACCCATGTACATCCTAACTCTCCTGTTTCTGACCGTTAATCCGATTTTAGTTTTGTCGCATTTATTCGATTGTCCTGCAAATAGCCAGTTGCTCCAGTGGTGTGCTGGTCGACCACCCTGAGACTCGGCTTGTTCCCATTGTTTTTAATCTGTTGACTGCTCGGAAAAACCGTTGATTATGAGTGTCATGTTATGCGACAATAGTTAAGCGTTGGTCTGTTTGACACCAAATTACAACCTGTGTCACGAAGACGATTTGTTGGTCGAAACTGTTGAGATTGTCTTACTCTTCACTTTGATAGTTTACCCACCAATACTGTAACACTGTGGTCCAGTCTTTTTTGATTATCCAAGATCGTTGGTCTAACACCACGCGCTGTCGAACGTCTCCGTGAAAGATCGTACGATACTGGACGTTGATATTCAACCATTTCAACCCTTGATAGTGTGAATCCCCAGAAACAACCTATTCTGGATGCTCAACCGAATTCACCCGGTCAAGTCCGTATTAGACAATTGTGTATGCGCTCGACCAATAATAATCCACAACGTCCTTCCTGAAGAGCAATCGAAACATGGTCCAAACTGACGCCGAACCAAAAAAACGTAGTAGGATTTGTAAACAAACCGTACGTTTCCGGTAATTTTTAGGTATATGATAAACAGGTAATTCTAGCCTAGACTGGTACCAACTGCAGTAACCATGAGATTAAGGAAAATAAGCACGGGGTGGGCTCCAACCTAGTGGGTGGTGTAGCGACTATAAAACCTCGCCAATTAAAAAGTGCGTGGAACCTCAGAGTACGTTGAACAGTACTGCGTGCAATTCGTTGCATAACCGAAGAAAGTGGCACTGAGCTCATATTAAGTCTCCTATGGCAGGCGTACACAGAATCATGTGTACGAAACGAAGAAACGAGAAGGCATGGATGAAGCCGGGGGCCCCAGAGAAGACACGATCGCTGGTCACTACAAGTCAGAGATGTTACAGTCTCTGTCTCATGCTCGGATTTTCGTGACAGTTGTAATGTTGAAACCGATCCAACAAAATGAAACCCTGTCAGTTATCACTATCGACAATCGATGGACAATGAAAAACCAAATTTCAGCGCGTTGACTTCGTGTATCATTACCGACCCTGGAAAATAGAGAGTACAGAGAGACACGTCAAGCTAGCGAGGCACGGAGCGAGTTGTCATTTTAGCCCCGGGCCGGATGTTATAAAAATGGGTAGATTGACTAAAACAAAAGTAGGTACAAAACCAAAATCATAGAAAATGTGCAGATGAATGCGACTATCAAAATATCATTTATCATAGTCGCTACAGTAGTAGACGTCGGAGGTTTGGGGCTGAATCCGCATTGTCACAGGCCTAGCTGAGAGAAAGGCAACAGACTTAGAATCCGGACTACAAGCTATCTAGCGTGTGGAGAACTGGAACGCTTCTATTTTCGTAACCGTGCTATTCCCCACAATGTTCAAAGCAGAAATCCGATTTAATGGACTACAGCGTTTACTGCATCCTATAGGCTGGAAAAATAAACCGTGAGTGAAGAACGAAAAAAATCACACCACGACCAACCAGCTATCAAGCGACCGGAAGTTCCAATTATTATAACCTTGGACAGTCGAACAAACGAGGGCGAGCAGACATGCAACCAAACAATATCAATGATGCCAACAATAAAGATAAATAGCAAAGTGGTTGGAAAACGTAGCAAACCAAGAGTGTCTACAAGCGAGGTGTCTTTTTTCCTACTGCATGCGTCAAGGCTTTGCTAACTATCACTATTTAATTACCTGTTTTTTACCGCCTCTAATTATCTGTGATGATCGCGCACGTCCCAGCGTGCTTCTCACATATGCGTTGAGAAGTATATACTACCCAGCAAACAAACCGGAGTCGGCCCGACTCTGGCCACGAGTCGTGCCGGAGTTGGCCTGCACCACATACCGGAGTTGTACCGACTCCGGCCTGGCCAGATAGGCAGTCGGCCAAAAAAATTTGCGAGCTCCCCTTTTCCAGATAACACTACGTAAAACGAAACCTGCAACGATTTTCCCGCTGGGCCAACCCGGCCTACGCCTACCAGCCTAACGACTGGAACCCCTGTATATAACGCGCCCAGGTTACCGTATCATAAACCTTGTAATTTAGCGGACCAAACGTTCTCATTCTCCGCGCAGACCGCGCCAAATGGAGAACACGCGTCGGTCGCCGCTGCATCGCAACAAGAGCAAGAACAACAATGTAGGAAACATATAAATATATTTTGTACATGATAGCTAACGCTTTTTGGTTCTCACTCGTCCAGGTCCACGGTTTTTTTTGATGACCCACTGGCAGGAGCAATCTGATAAGTGGACATTACGAGATCACATGGTACAATACCTGTAAAATCGTATCTCTGATAACTCTGCGCGCCGTGCGACCTCCATTGCGATCTTTGGCCCCCTGAAACCACCGTTTGATGAAGTGGTGGATATTGCTCTCCAACTCCAAGGGGTAATTCTGTTCGTCACGGACGGCACCTAGAGACATGATGGATAATGGTAACGATGCTTACAAACGATGGCTTCGCACAAAGGGGTACCCATTAACCGGGCTTTATCATTGATTCCCAGCCAGTTGACTTCACCGCTAACCTTTTCTCCGAACACAAAACCGCAAACCTTGCGGACGCACTCGGCCACCGTTCTTCCACGATGGATTTTCGATAATATGCGGGTCTGAAAAGGTGGTATAACAAGTATGGAATCTAACCGTTCGTTCCAAATACTGCGTAGACTTAAGCTGCTGTTGAAAATTATTCAACCACTCACGATCAGCCAACGGGAAGACACTCCTGATGGCTTCGTAAATGTGGTCTTCCTTCAGTGAGGCACTGGTGGAAGCGACTGGGAGGGCTGCTGATAAAGACGACCATATGTTGTTTAACGTAGCTTCTATACGTATTATACGGTCGTCCATAAGCGACAATGTTTCCTTAAGATGCGTCATTTGATTGTCGAACCGATGCATTCTACGTTTGACGTAGCTCTGAAAGTCGTCATTGGAGGAGTCATCGGACGTCCATGATGTTGATGGGAATAGAACGGGCGCAATGTTCCTACAAGAAATGATTACCATTCCAAATGATATAATACTAACTCTTTTTCCGGTTGATGCAACTCGGCATGTAACATAGTGCTGATAACATTAGGCCATACAGAAATGTCGCATACCTGTTGACTACGTTTTGTTGTTTCAGGGGGGAGTATGAAAACAATTTGTTGACATGTATCACTGGAGGAGGCGCGCTTTGTGAAACATCACTGTCAGAGGACGACAGGATGCGTTTGCGTCTAAAAGTAATTGAAGGCAAACATAACACTCACTTGTTTCTCTTCTTGTATGCTGGCAAGGCCGCGTATGTGGCATCTGTGGAAGTAAATTCCGATTCACGCTCAGCCCTCCTCTCGTATAATCGTGCCTCCTGATAGTTCTCTTTCACCACAATGAAACGAGGTAATAGAACTTACCGGTGTTCTTCAGAATGCGAACTTCATGTAACTCAAATTTACCCACAGGTGGCAATGTGTGGGTTAGTAAGAACTTCATGGCCTCCGACTGTTTCATCGTTGGCCAAGCAGCCATAGAGTCCCCCAGCAGCCAAGCATGGCTAACAATCGCAACCTCCCGTGTTTTCAAAAACTCAACAACGTGATACATCTGCAATTTCAACGTATGCAGTTTACTGGAATGTGTGCAAGAGGGGAATGATGACAAATCCGTCATCATCGGGGATTAGGACACATTTGCACATGATGGAGTACAAGGACTTTATCTTTAACGCGGTGGATATTCCGGAGGCCCGATAAATGCAAAGGTCTGATGAGGGGAAAGCATGGGAGCAGAAATCACGCACTCGTACGAACGGCTTACAGAGAATGACGTCGTTCTGCCTCTGTTGAACACAGTACGGCTTGTTGTTTATCATTACACAATTGTCCGGAGGCGCACAAGAAATGTAGAACTTACTGCGAACCATAAACATGTTACGGTTGCATTTCACAGGGTTACGTAGATTGGTGTCATCCGTCGGTGCGCCGGTGCACTCTACGTGGGTGAACATGGAATATTCGCATACTCGATTGTGCACTTGGGTAGCCGGTTCCTTTGTTCCTTTCACCAAACGCAAGACGCTGCTCATGAAGCTCTCGAAGTAAAATGCCCAATACCGATGCAGTGGTCCAAACCGCTGCACATCATCGCACAAGTGGGTGAGGCAATGCACATTATAAACCAATTGGTCGGCCCCATACAAGTAAGCAAACTGATCAACGAATTTGAGGAGCAAAAAACGGGCACGGTCAATTAGGGAGTGACACCAACTCGGATGGGAAAGTATGTAAATGGAAAGAAATAGGTTTAAGAAATTTTCATACATGGGGTGGGGGAGGAATGGACGCATAACCACGGGGCCCAAGTATAATAAAAACACACGACACTCGTTGGCTTTGAAACGCTCAAAATGGGTAAACATACCACATTTGCGGGGAAAGTCTATGGGTAGGTGGGTAACTGATGCCTCCAGTTTCGTCTCAGCAGCCCGCTGCATGCTGCTAGACAGACGCAAGCCTGAACGTTTCTCTGAGAGACACCAAATATGGACCAGCCGTTTCATGACACCAAGGAAAACAAGATGCATCGGGTCCAGTGGGAAATCGGCAACCATGTCCAGTGGCAGTTGAAGTAACACTGTTGTCCCAATGTGATGGTCCCGCTGACGTCTTTCCCGGAACGACGAGTCAGTGCGAATGCTGGATGACGTTGAAGGGAACGTCATCCGTCGGGAACTGTAATAAGCGCCTCTTTGTACACATCGGTCACAACCATAGTAACCGTTGTGACTTTTCGTTTGCTTGACGTAGCTGCGAGCTGGGGCATCGCAAATAACACATTGAATGTCCACATAAATGGTTAAATGAAGATCATCCAGCGTCACACCAGCACTGCGTAATGCTATCATTTCGGACACAAAGGGCTGCAGATATTCATTAACGGGATCAGGGCGCCCACGACCACAATAGGAACCAATGACGAACGGGGTGCTTGTAAAGGGATGCACAATGCGACCCAGTATGGGCCACAACTCAGTACCGGGATAGTCAAACAACGGTACCCCGTCTATATTCACTTGCATAGTGATATGGTCACCGCTGTTAAGGCGGTGACGGTGGTAAACGCTTCGCAGACAAATCGGCATCCCTATGTGTACATAACATCCACTGGTAAGCACCGTCTTGTGCACACTGCGATGAGTTCTGCGGATTGTGCGCGGATCAAGCGGCAACTCAGGAACGAAGGGCTTCAGTAATGTTAACAGTAATTCCAAGTCAGTAGACGTAACCGATTTTGAGTAGATAGCAAACAATCGGGTTGCACCGGAAATACTAGGTATTACGGGCGACTGACTAACTGCAACAGCAATGAGTGTAGAAAGAATGAACTTACAACTTGGAGTGAGAGTTTCGACAACGCTTAATCCAGCACCTGATGTGGTGCTCAGAGAACTAGGTACGACAGCTGAGCCACTTCCAGTAGGTTCGTTAGACATTTCTGCGGTAAAACATTGATAAGATATGCAATGTCTAACCTGTAGGCTGCACTAAGGTCGTCGGTCCCATGCTGTCTTCTTTAGCCCAACACGATGCATACTTCTCATCCAGCGCGCGTACCTTATCCCTTTCACGTCTGATACGCCTGTTAATAGTCCATCTGCTGTAAAATCCTTTCACTGCACTCATTTTAACGGTAACAACTAGTGAAAACAATCCCCGCAGTTTCCGTGTTATAAGTGTGAGTAAACGATCGCTAATAAACCTACTTTAAGCAAGCGGATAACATGCAATACCAATAACATCGTTCACATGAATTTTAACAAAACTGTATGTGTCGCCACAACACAACTGCGCTCACCGTGCACGAAATAAATATAACTGAGAACGCGCGTCTGTCGAGACCATCCATTAAAACAAACGTGCACAAAATGACGGTAGTCCAGATTCCAAACAATGATACGGTTACAACATGAGAATATGCTGGAGAATTTTTTTAAAATGCGTTTAACAAACTGAATTAACATGCCCATTATGACTCTTTATTCCATTCCCATTCGCTTACTGTGTGGCCAACTGCTGGCCAGATGTTGGCCGACACCTTGGAGTCGTCCATGTGTTTGCTGGGTAATATTATCACCATTAGAATGGTTTTGTTGCGAAGCATAACAGAAGTAAAAGAGTGGGTTAAACGCCATAGTTGCTGACGAGGTTGGGGGTAGCTGTATCGAGCATGTGGAACCAGAAAACGGGGATGATGGAAGTGAGCGAAAAGCTCGCGTTCAAATTTCTCGCTGTCTCTGGGGCGCGCTTGAATCCAATAGCAGCCTGAAATGTTCCAGTTGGTATTTCATGTGCAATGCAGTTGCAGGCTCCGTGCGAATCATCGTCCTTCGTAAATACCTGCGCATATTTCTCCATCGTAGGCTTGAGCAAGGGGGTTGTGTAAATGGTTTTTTTTATCCGTGCGTACTTGTTTGCGCTATACTGTTGCTGTCCCGTGATTATCAGGGAACCATACCTGGTTGGCAGCTTTTTTAGCTTCAGACCAATCACAGCATCTGTTGCAGCGAGGAAATCGACCCCGAGAATCGGTTGCCTGGATTATGGGGCACGGTGAAACGGTGCTTCACGATGTTGCTGCCAATAGGTACCCCACGTTCTTTCACGCCATCGACTAGCAAGTTGTGACCTCCAAATATCTTGATATTCATAGATGTCGGCTCTGCTGTCTGTTTCCCTGCACGAGCAATCAACGAAATAGCCGCCCCCGTATCCACCAAGCACTGTTCTATCTCTCCGTCAACTCAACTCTCGTGTGCATAGCCCCACTCTCAGTCGCTCCCATTACCAGTTGACCTGCCAAACAAAAGGAACTACCATGGAGTACTTTATTTTTTAGACCTCTTGAATCGCCGGTTTCTAAAGTCCTTTCACTGTTCTTCACCGCAGATGAAGCACCTTCCTGGTCGACCGTTCCTTCATGATGCTGTTCTCAATGTAGGTACATCCGCTGCCAGCTGCCCCAGTGCTTTTTGCATTTCTTCCACTGTCTTCCTCTCCGTATTGCCGTTCGCATCCGCCGAGGCCACGCACATCACTCGAAACTCCCGCGTCACCTTCGCAAACTCATCAGGTTTAATCCGCCTGGCGACATGGGCAATACGGACTTGGTCTTGAACCACCATCGGGAGACCTTCAATAAATTGCTTCCATAACAACTGCTACCATGACTCTCGACCCAACCCCGGTAGGGCCATGTCCAGCATTCCTTGCAGAGTGGCAGCGAACACAGACGGATACGCTCTTTGTCCAAGCCTGGCCGTCTTGAACCGCCGCATGGCCTCCTAGTGGTCGACCAGGCTGTCAAACGCAGCCATCAACGCCTTTTTCACAGCAGCCCATTGCATCCTCTCAGGGCCTCTTCGTCATGCATCCAGCACCGTCTTTGCCCTGCTTTTCACCAGTGTCCACAGGGCGGCTAGCCTCCTACGGTCGATCATGACTCCGACCACTTCGGCCACGTCCCCGAAGTTCTGATGAAACGCCCGGACTTCTCCATCTTCGAACGACTGTGGCCAGGTTATCATTATCTTCGCGTTCTTCACGGCATCAACTGTTGCGATCGCAAAAGACGCTCGGCCTGCGAAGTTGTTTATTGCACGAAATCTTGTACAGTTTATGCTAAAACATAGGACCACGAGCGCGTACACTCATTTGCACGGTCGACATGTTTTCATACACGTTGGGCAGCAATACATTGTCGTTTTTCATGGTTGCACGTCCCCCATGGCGCGTACATACTATTCCAATGGTCACTTCTGATCCATTGCCTCCGTGTTGTTGACACGCCCTTTGCTTCGCAAATTGTGAGTAGTATATTACTCACGGACGAAGCTGCCTGTCGTACAACAATGGTGTCTGACGAGAATGAGGATAGATGTGATGAGCATGTGGAAGCAGAAAACGGGGATGAGGGAAGTGAGCGGAAAGCTAACAAGTTTCTTGCTGTATGCAGGGCACGTTTGAATCCGATAACAGCCCGCACTGCATGATTGGTGCCAACTTCGTCGCGTACTGGTGAAACCTCTGCACTAGCTCCAATGTCTACAAGCTTGGTATTGCCATGATTTGAACTTGTTTTTTTTTCAGTAGGAACTCGACGTGTTGTTTATTTGTGCGACATTTCGAGGGCTGTGTGGAATCTAAGGTGTCGGATGATGGGCTAAGACTTTTTACTTAATGTATTACTGCAGAAGTCAGGCTAAAGAGTCAACAGATGAATGCGTCATGCTAGTGGTCAGCGCTGGTTATCGCAGAGCACGACAGTTTTTAGAACTTTGCGGAAACCCTGTTTTGTAGCTGGATCTACAATAGACTGGCTGTTGCCCGAGGACCTTTTGATTGTCCCCAGTACACCACGGGCTCATACACAGATCCTATGTGTGTTGACTTGCATTTTGAGTGATGTTGAAACAACAATACCCTGGTCGCGTTCATTTTCTGTTTGTCTCAACAACTGTTCGCTCATGTGGTCGGCGCCAACTCCACTCATCCTCCCAACGCGCAAGGACGCACACTCTTGGGAGTTCACACGCAGAGTTTCTGTTGTTCTTATGACACGCCAGACGTTGAGGTCATCGGTGTGTACATGGTGGTTCAGTGATTTTAAGGTCATTGATAAAGACTAAGAACGGCGGTGAGCCCAGGATTGTGCTCTGCTGAACATTTACGGCCAATGGAAGTGGGTCCCACCCACCCCGACCGACTATCTACGATTAGGGTGAAACTCCCCCACTTTGAGGTGGGACCAGTGACACCGAATGGCTCGAACTTGCTTGATAGTGGCCATGCGGAACTTTACCAACACTTTTGCTAAATTCCACAAAGACGACGTCTGTTGGCAGTCCATCGGGCTTAGCCTCCATTCAAGGCTCTCAAACAGCAGTATGGTTAAACAGAGGTAGCCTTGACGAATACCATGCTGGCTAATACGTAACAACTCGTTTGCCTGCAGATACGTCCTGTAAACGTCCAGTACACGCACCATAACCTTCCCAAGCACAGAGGCAAGGCCCACCGGTTGATAGCTGACTGTGAGCTTGTGACTGCTGTCCTTACACATGGGGCAGACGAGTGTCTGCTCCCACTCTGTAGGAATTCGCCCCTGTTGCCAAGACTGACTGAACAACCCTAAACTCCTTTGGCACTAACGGGCACAAACTGTTCAGGCCGGGTGACTTGTGGAGGTTAAGATTCCTCAGCTGCTCTGCAACCTTTTTTTCCTTAATCTCCTCTGTGCTAAAAGTCAAGGCCCCGGGAGAACATGGAGGAACTGGATGTCTCAGCGGAGTACACCGAAACATAATGGATAGCCAGGGTCTCTGCTTTCGCCTCTGAAGCTTCTGCTTCCCAAGTCTCGCCAATGAGTGCAGGTATGCCTGTTCTTGCCTTCATACATCTTCGTAAGTAAGCATAAAATCTTTCTGGGGGTTGTCGCTGACTAAGCTTCGAGACGATCCTCATACAGTGTTTTGTAATTTTTGATTGGCTACATTGGTGGCGAATAATTCTACAGCATTTATATGCTCATCTTGTTGTCAGCAAGTCTCCATACTCGATTGCGTTGTCGGGACTTGGTCGCTAGATTTCGATTGAACTCTAGTTGCTCTTGACAGCGAGGCCGGGGAAGCCGGGCTTGGGTGAATGTCCTAACCAGTGTCTGCACATGCGCTCTTGTTCTGCTCCGCTGACTGTCAACATCTGGATCATCTTCGTCCAGCCGACGGAGTTTTCTTTCTCTCGCATCTTAGCAAACAGACCCATTGACTTATTCTCAATTTCATCTTTCCAATGCCGGGTTGCCTCAATTAGACCATGAGGACCTTATGATCTCTACTCCCCAGTGACGGAAAGTGAACCAGGTGGTCGACGTCCTGGCCGCTGAGGAATCTCATCGGCTTACAGACGTGCTAGCGCAAACACGAGTCAAGTGAAACATGCTACAACCTTTCTGTGTAGATATCGCGAGACTGTACACAGCGTTGAAGTTCCTCATCAGTCTTCTATATGTCTAGGTTGCCCATGATGAGACAGTGGCCGTCACCGATGTGACGTTGAAGCTCCTCCAGTAGCCAGGCCTGTTGTGATCAAGGCGTCTGTAAGATAGCATCCATTGTCTCAAATACCAGTAGATAATCTGATTCCATACTACACTCTCGTAGGAGCCGTACAGGTTGACAGTCACCGCAGTGACTGTGGCTGGAGTATCCCCTCGTATATGCGCTATCAGGGTCACCCCTTAGCTGCAATCACACTGAGGCTAATTTCCCTGTACACGGATTAGCGGAGTCCAGTTGAGTTTCTGTCTTTGGCGAGCTATCTGGAAATCCTGAATAAGCAGGCCCTTTTTACCGTCAGTTGTACTTCCTCGCGATTCCCCTAGCACTGTCCTCAGACGTTCCCTGTCCTCTGGGGAGAAATCACGTAAGACAAGAACACTGCCCTTGCAATCTGTGCATGTGATGAAGGACTGCTGTGGCGGCTTTCGAAGACCCGGACAGTACTTTCAGCAGTCGGAGGAAAGCTTTAGCATTTTTCAGGCATCGATCCAGTCCAAACAGGGCCTTTGCATTTACGCCTACTGCCACTTCTTGTTCATCCTCCGTAAACGTGCTCTGCAAAGCCTACCGAAGTTTGAAGAGGTCAAGATTTGGTCTTTCCTGCTTCCTATCGGCACTCCACTCAGGAACATTAACTATTATGGTACAGCTCCGTCTTTACATTAACTTGCGCACTGGAGCCGTCGGTGGTGGTTTGACCGCCACTGCTCCCATGAGGTTAACGAGTTTAGGAACAGGTGGAAGGCTAGTATCAGGAACCGGAGGTACTTATTGACTCACCTTTCCCTTCAAAATATATATACCTTTTTATTGAGAGCTAACCACTTTCGTTCTTTGAATTTGCTTCTTGCTCCATCTTACCACTTGCGCTACAGCAGCAGCTACCTGCGCAAATGTTGGCTCAGTAGCATCGCGGGTGGCGCAGCCTCCTCTGTCTAGTTTCCTTTGCAGGGGACTGTTGTTTATGGAATACTGTGTGCATGTGACATCGGCATCGTTCTCAGACTCTTTTGCAGGCGAAATAGCTCGACACCCACGGGACAACATTTGAAGCAGCAAAACTTCACCCGATCTGAACGCTCGATCGCCTGCACTCAGAATGCCAACTAGCCGTCCGTCACTCCAAGCATTTCTGGTTTCTTAGCTGACTGGCGTACAGTATCAGGTTAGCAAGTAATGACTGCACGTATGGAAATTTAAGTGACGACCGGTCGGTTGACCACTGGATCCACTTTATTCTCCCGATCGAGGATTTTGTGACACTGGGTCCGCTTGAAAAGGCGTTAGGAAAAATAGCTGTTAATCTGGCTGGGCTGCGTGGATGTGAAGTGAGCGCACTAAATGAACGAGTAGGGGAAACTGCGAGGAACCTGTCTTGTTGATGACACCCTTCATTTACAGCGCGTTTTCTTGCGTGTGAATTGTGACCACCTTGTTGAATGTGTTTAATAATCAAGTTTTATCCCGTCCTATTCTTCCGCTTCGTAGCTGGAGCTGGTTGTGTGGCAGATACGCATCGATATGATCCCCTGATGTATTACCACCCGTAGTTATTTCGATGATAATTGTTTGTGTATATTTACATCCGTCATGGTGAGACTGGACCTTTACGTGGTGTGACGGCTTGCGCATCTCGATGACCTTTTGGGCTAAACTGGACAGAGTTACTCATACCAGGCAGGCCAACAAGTAGAGGTCTGGCAAATCAAAGTCTCCTGGTCCTCCAGGTTGGGGGTTGGAAGATGGTTGGCATCTCTTCCCGAAAAACGTACCACTTCTGGTACACCGCTACCCACCCGCTGCCTTGCGGTACGGGCTTTTAAGCCAAAGGCTTTGGGTGAGAATCCTAATCGTTCTCCTGTCTAGGTCTGGACGTCCTGGCAGTGTCTCAGCCCACACACAACCATGAATCCTCACAACACAATTCTATACTGCATCGGCCGCCTCGCAGTATAAACCGGGTCGCTCTATCTGCTACATACAGCAGCGTGTATAGACGAAAACATGCTACAGCTGACCCCTCCCCCACTGTCCTCAAATTTAGCTTTCAGGCCCCTCCCGATCCCCAATTCCGATAAATTCTCTGCAGGTCCCACAGCAGGTATAATTAATCAAAGTAACACTGTGCCAATAAGTCCCAGCTCTCGCCACTCAGTCTCAGAGCTTCCTCGTCCTGTGCTTCGACCTAGAACGCAAATTAATGTAGGTGTGTTCAACGTTCGTACTTTAAAACAGATAGGTCGACAGGCTGCTCTCGCACGAACGTTAGACTCGTTGCACATCGATGTTGGCTGTATCTCGGAGACTAGAATCCACTACAGTAGTCAACGTATGAAATTAACGGCACCCGCACTTTCTACCCGATACTGGCTATACACTTCAGGTGACTCTCCGGCCGCCGTTACCGGTCAGGCTGGAGTACATATAGTCTTCAGCATGACGGCCGCAGCCGCATTGATAGATTGGATTCCTGTTAATAGTAGACTTTGTGCCGTCCGCTCGGCAGGTGGTTCTGTTAGGGTCAGTTCTAGACGCAAAAGCGTCAGAAATCTTTTCGTTGTATCTGCTTATGCTCCAACTGACTGTAGTGACGTCGGCGTCAAGGACGTCTTTT
>QNGE01002126.1:45435-126810 GCA_008508345.1 Paragonimus westermani
ATCATCATCATCATCATAGACAGCAATACATCAGTGGTTAACACTAATGCTTAACAGGTAGGGTTTCGCCCCGGGTGGGGATGTATAGATCACATTTTTACTCTTCGTCAAACTTCGGAGCAGCGTCATGTATATCGCCGGCCTACAGTTGTATTTCTCGACCATAAAGGTGCGTCTGATTCGGTGGATCGATGTACACTTTTAGAGTCGATCAAATGCAGAGATGTGCCGACTAAGTACGCGAACATACTGTCGGCACTCTACTCCCATACTTCAGCTCAGGTTAGGGTTTACGGTGAGCTGTCTGACAGTTTCAGCACCATGAATGGCGTACGTCAATGCTGTCCGCTCTCGTCATTTTTTTGTTTACTTTCGTCATAGACGAAATAATGGAGAATTGTCTGCGGCACTCACAAGATGCCGGCGTGGACCTCCTACCTGGTGAAAGACTGACTAATCTTGATTATGCTAACGACAAGGTGTTACTGTTTGACGACTTTCAAGCAGCACAAGCGATGCCAGACGCTATTTCGCGTTCTGCCAAATACTTCGGAATGCGTTTTGCAGCCTCAAAATGCAAAGTGATTATTCAGGATTGCTATGATTACGTAGATTTGATGTTAGATAATGTAGCCGTGGAGGTTTATATACCTGGGAAGCTGTATCGGGGGCGGCGGCGGCGGTGTAGGGAATGAAATAGAGGTGCACATTTTTAAGGCTAGGGCGGTATTCGCTAATTTGAGGCGTCTCTGGCGACGGAGAAGTATTTCTCTGAAGCCAAAAGGTCGTGTATATAAGACAACGGTGAGGGTCGTATTACTTTATGGCAGGGCGACCCGGCCGCTCAGGGTACAAGACGTGAACCGTCTTCAAGTATTTGACCACCGATGTCTGCGTTATATCACTCGTATCGGGTGGCACCAGCGTGTAAGTAACGAAGAGGTTAGAAAGCGGGTGTTTTGTAGTGATTGTCAAACGTATTCCTTCTTTCAATCTCTATGTTTTCACAGGCTTAGATGGTTAGGTCACGTATTAAGGATGCCAGCTATTCGTCTTCCATACTGAGCACTGTTCGCTGACACTGCGACCGACTGGTGTAAGGTGCGAGGCGGTCAGATAATGACCTGGCTTAGGGAACTGAATTCGTTCACCAAAGGGTTGGCCACTGTAGATCGAGTTCGTCTCCCGGGCTGGGGCCCTCGTGACTCACAGAGTCGGTGGCTGGAGACTCTAGGTGAGATGGTGGCTAATCGAGCTCAGTGGCGTGAACGGTGTCGTTGTTTAGCCGAGTTGTCTGCGAAGTGGGTGCAGTTAGTGATACGGGGCAGTGAAAGCCGTGAGAAAGCTGTCTCTCTGATGACGCCTTACTCTCATTTGCAGCTTGGTTTTTTGTTTGCAAGGTGTAGGCACCTTGATGTTGAATGTTCGGATATAGACGTAGTTATTTTCAGTAGCTGGATCGCTTCTCGTCCCTTTCCTTTTTCCCTCTCTCTTCCTATATAGGGTTTGCTTTTTCTTCATGGTTGTATGGCAGTTAAGCATTAGTGTGAACCACTGATGTATTGCTGTCTATAATGATAATGTTGATATTTACATCAAACTGCTTGTAGTTATTCTTTTCAGATGTATATATCTAACTGCATTTTTTAGCTTGTGTTATTAAACATTTCAATTTTGACAGCGTACCTCCTGGTGACGTTTGTAACTAAGGTAACTTTTATTATGACGCTTTTTCAAACCCTGGTACAGTTTTTCCGTCGCTGATTCGGTGACGTACGATATTCAGCCAGTTGACGGATGAATGTCACACAAAATCTGCTCACTAACACGGATGGAAACAGCACACCGATTTCCATGAAAACAGACCACACTGACAGTTAGTCTCTTTTTTGTCTATATCTATATTTTCTATATTTCCTATATTTTCCTCACTGCAACTGCTTCCACACTGAGTCTTATGTTCAACTGAAGTGAAAGATTGCGAGTGTCTGATATCAATTATGGTAGTTTGCCAACATACCTATTCATTTATTTGACGTCACTTGAGACCAGCTCGCGAAAGATGTATCCAACAGTTGTCTACCCATATATGTATATTTGAAACCCCCAAATTTGGTGGTCGTACCACCATTTGCGTGCCCATATCAGTAAGCTCGTTGTTGATCAGGAAATCTTATTTTTCCTATATTCTGCCGTTTCGTTTACCATTGTGGTAGTATTGAGCCGAAAATGTGGTGGTGTTTAGCGGACCAGATTGCAGAAGTACGTAATTCTCTCTCTTGCCTCACACGCCTCTATATACAAAAATTGGTCTCTCGATTTCCATCTTGACTTGCTGAATATAGGTTTATCCCTTTTTGAACAAGCCCTCAGTGTTTCACTTGCCACTTCCGTAAGCAACGTACGATGTTGAACGGAAGCACTTCGCTGACATTACGAATTTGCCTTGCGAAGAGTGATGTTTTTGTCTCTGTGCACTGTTACTAACTTGGCTCCTGTTGTCGGTCACTAATTTATCGGCTCTCCTTAAAAAATTGGTGTGCTCCTCTAAGAGTTCTTGCTTTGGATGCTGTTTTCTAGGGCATACATACGAGAGCCTCTCCCTTAGTGTGATCACCGGAAGCATTATCATGTATGGGTTGAGTTTGATTGGTTGTGCTGAGTTTATGCATGCCATACCTGCTCAGTGTTCCCCCCAGAGCACAAGTTGTTATAGTGAATTCTTATCCGATTTTTACAATCTACGATGAAGTGAAACAGTTCCAACATAAATATCTCATGAATCTCCTGCAATCGCTTAATGTGGATTCCAGTGGGTATGCTGTCCGTTTGTGATCTCTCATAATTTCATATGTCGCTAAGTACTCTCAGTTCAAAGATCCGCCCACCCCTTGCTCCTGGCCTTTGCCAATTAGCATGCGTTGAGTAGGGTTAACGAATGTAGGTAATGTATGAGGTCGGGTGTGGTATAATGATAAGTTGAATGACCGAACTTCTACGAAGACTACGCAAACGATTAGTACGGAGAAACATACAAACAGCGAATTACATGCTCGTTCTTGGTCAGCAGGTATTCAGTCGGTTCACTTGCGTAAAACTACATCGTTTGGGTGAGGGGAATGCTCCTTGTCGATTATCACTTCACTTGTTCAGTCTAGATGCATTGAGACAGTGCTGGACGACTGAAACAATCATGTGGCTTCGTCCCACCACCGTTTTGTCATGGGACAAAAGTGGTTGATTCAGTTATCAATAATAATTGTCCAGGAAATGTACGTTTTTGGGAACGAAACGTTTCATTTGAAATGGTTGTTCACACAGAAGAGACTGAATGGTCCCAGTGTCGGCTGTGTGACACGTCAAACGACCGGTGTATATGCCAAAAGTCGGATACACATTGATAGCGAATCCTCTTAATGCCCTGAAGTTTTCTTACGGGTTATTTTTTACTCTGGCTTTTCTAAAAATGACATTTTTTGTCTAACAAAACTCTAACTTATTACTTCGAAATGGTAGTGTTCCAAACACGCTCTTCTTGTTGATCACCTGTTGTTCTGAGTCGTCTGTTGCTTTTAGAACTTTTTGCCATTTTTTGGTAGAAAAGCAAACTTCATCGAGTTCCTCTGGTTCTTCGCGTGATTGCACCGTACTCACTCAGCCAAATCTTCAGGAGCCTATTCTTGTTTGGAAAACCAATCATATCGTGATATCCTAGCGGTTACCTGTGGCACATGCTACTTATCGTATTCGGTCCACTGATTAATAAGAAGAGAAGGTACAACCAAGACAGACAATTGGTGATAAACATTAGCACCGAACTCACCGTTCGAGATAGATTGATCCGACCCTCCTCCATTGTGCAAATAAGAAATGCTCGGTTATGATAAGAAAACTGATCAAGAAGGACATGAGTATTAAGCGGTCACACTCGCCCTACAGATGGCTGGCTCCCTGGCGGTTTGTAGAAAGTCCAGAGTGTGCACCGTAATATCTAACCACTTTTATCTGTAAATACGCTAGGATGTATTTGTGTTGGGCAGTTCAAGGACACCTTAAAAAGTCCTGACTACCCGAAATTACCCAGAGTTCTGCTACACTGCTTGAAAACTTCTCACCATGAGAAAAATCATACATTTTCTTGCTAGTGTACAGCTACAGACTCGTTTGGATGACGTCCTCTCGAACAAGCGGAGAACACCTTCAACCAACTCTGGTACGAAACAAAACAGTGGAGCTACATTCTAGGACTGAAACGAAGAGTCAGCAGCCTTTCTGATGCTGGCATTGGCATATCTGAGGGCGTTTCCAGCCAACGTTGTGGATGATCCCGAACTCCCTAACCAGGAAAATGGTAACTACCAACCCTTCTCAGCTCAGCAGTCAGGATTTTCATAGCGCATGATAAAATTACCGACGGGTCGTCTGTGGCTTCTTACAACCATCAGCAGGCACAATGGGTTGTGCGGTATACGTTCCGTCGCCATACGGAGTTCGTGACCTAACCAGCGAAGACTTCAAATTTTCATGACTGGTTACCAAACCATTGTCATGAAAATTTGGAGTCTTGCACAGTTCCCAAACACGTGCTGACGGACTGTCGCGTTGCTCACTACGTCAGTTTATTTGTTACCGGCTAACTGGCGGATATAGCTGTGGTGGAATACTGCGAATATGCGTACACTCTTCACACGAATGTCTCTGAACCATAGAGCAAAAACGAATGCATGCACGCCTTGTAAACCCTGTTTATATTTGACAGGTAGAAGTCATCAATGACGGAGGTTCGCGAATGCACTGCATGCTTTCGCTATCCCCGTTCATACCTCGTAAGCAATATTGCAAGCTGATAAGGTGAAACTATCCAGGTATTTGAAGTGATCTACAGTTTGCGGTAGTCTACCTGCAATAAAGAAGACAGAGTCAATGTCGTTCCGGTAACGTAACACTTCACACTTCGGAGCTCCTAAGAAGTCCAGCACGTATTCCACTTTATGTTTAATTCACCACCAGTCTCCACGATTAGGAACAGTCGCGTAAACCCCTTGACACCAAGGGCAGGGGCGAGCTGGTCCGCAGGTTTAATAAACTCTTTTTAATGGTATTCTGTGTCTTAAGATGAAAAGTTTTTCTTCTCGTGGTGCGCTCTATACCTTTTCTTCTCCTGTTTTCTTAGCCAGGATGTGGTTTTCTTCCTGGTTGCATGGCAGTTAAACGTCAACTAAAACCACTGATGTATTGCTGTGTTTGATGGTGATAATGAAGTCACTCGTCGCGCAGTTTCTGAAATCAATATCGGCCAAAGTTCCAATAGTTTGTTGCGAGGGGAATTTTTCGCCACACAGATCCAGAAAATAGTGGTCGCTGCTCCCAAGACACGCCTCACTTCTCAACTCGGCATTTTTTGTTCACGTCTAGTAACTGTGGTGTAATGACTGCCCCTAATTACGCACGGGCAGTGTCAAATGAGGCTAAACCACATGGCTTTAGCCATCTTGTAACTGAGAATCAGTCGCTGAAAAAGAAAAAGGGAATCGCGATATGAATATAGGAATATGTGCATTAATGTGGATGTTGGAAATAACAATAATAACATTGCGAAGAAAATTCGTGGTACCCTTGAGGGCTCGCAAAAGAACTGTTTATATGTAATTGTCTGACGGTATATACCAAACGTTTACTAATGAATGATAAATGGGCCTGGTGATAGTACACATAACAGACGTAATTTTGTGTGCAAGAGGGAAAAGTTCACAAAACAATCTCGCAGTTTTCCGGCGCATGAGTTTCCATTCTCTGTTGATGTTTCGGAACGTTATTTGTGCTTTAATGCGTTTTAGTACTCTGGATGGAATATACATTCTGATAGTTGTGCATACTATTCTGAATCAGCCACAACACAGTGCGACGATGCAGTTTCGCTGGACTGCTCGTTTTTATATTGCATAATATTCGGGATGTCATGTGAGCATGATACCGACCTAAAACAGTTTTCTGTCTGCCGTCGGAGAAATGTATCTATGTGTCTTAGGGACTTCCCTCAATTACTTCAACTGCTTGATCACATGTAGATGAGCCTACCTTATGTATACAGTGTTCAACTTTGTAAATCAGCTTGAGAGGGCTGTACCAAAGATTGACTTGTAGTTGTAAGCAAATGACCGCTCGTAAGACCCAACCTTTGTGGCTGTGCATAACAGAGATCATACTGAGTGCAGGGCACCCAGGAGAGCACAGTTCCGTTGATTGACACCACAACCTTTGTTCTGGATCACCGAGTTGTTGCTGCCCACAAGACTGTACTCAAACGTTCAGTTTGACAGTTGACCTGAGATTTCAGGCGGTAGCTCTACTTGTGTTTGTACCCCGGCTGTAGTGAAAGCCCTTCATTTCATCTCCCATTAGTGTTAGACTGCTATCCAAATGACTGTCCGATGGCACACCAAAGTACGCAAGCAGTTGATAACAGCTGATATCAGAGCGAGCAAGGGGGAATGGAGTTAGGACTATTCATCACTCACCTCCGATCGGTATTGCTTTGACCTAGTAGATGAGGGTGGACGATTACGATAAATGTTGAGACGCTCAAAGGGTTGCGTGCCTTTTAAGAATGAGCCGTTAGTCCTGGAAAAATTGGGATTTACTTTAATTCCACTCACAACTCGGTTTTTTGCTTGCAAGGTGTAGGCACCTTGATGTTGAATGTTTGTATATAGTCGTGGCTATTTTTGGTGGTTAGGTCCCTTTCCGTCTGTTTTTTCCTCTCNTTGCAAGGTGTAGGCACCTTGATGTTGAATGTTTGTATATAGTCGTGGCTATTTTTGGTGGTTAGGTCCCTTTCCGTCTGTTTTTTCCTCTCTCTTCTTATATAAGGTTTACTTTTATCTTCTTCGTGGTTGTGTGGAAATTAAGGATCAGTGGTTCACAATAATGTATTGTTGTCTGTGATGATGCGTTTCATATAGAAGGATGTTGGTTTTCATTTCCTGAATTTAAAATTTGGAGGTTTATTGAACACAAAGTGCTTCACGCGAACAACATCAGGGTGGCATAAGGAATCGTAGTTTGTCCAGCTGCGATTGGTAGTACATCACTTCCTAGGGTGTTATTTACTTGTTTTCATCTTTCTGTTTTATTGTTGTATCGTACCGAAAATCGAACACTTATCCACGAACGCCAGGTCTTTTCATCTGTTAGTTTTCCATGGTGTTTTTCATTGTACATGAATACGACTGATCTCTCAGTACTAATTAATATGTATTGACTTCCCCGAATAAGGCGCTCCATTTTCGCACAGATTCCGTAGTTGCATAGGCTTCTGTCGCAGCTGGTGACTGGCACTTTTCACCTGATGATGGCGTTCTATAGAATGAATCTGCAGACTTCCTCTTTGATTAAAAGTGGCTGAAATTGCAATGCAGAATTTGTACATCTCAACTGTCAGTGAGATCTCCTCTCTGTTAATGATCCCATCAACTTATTTTCACGCAATAAAATAATGCATTTGAAGCTTTTTTACGCACCAGTGGTTAAATCTGATCGGAAAATTTTAGGAACCAGTGTTAGCACTACGCACACATACTCACTTCGCTGCTGAGACGTCCGATTCTGCCATGGAGTTAGCTCTTGTGGAGCACGAATTATCTGAAGTTCTAGCCTCACTGTCTCTTTTGGGACTTCGTGACTGAGGGAGTTGCTTGTCTTCGCTGCTCGTTCACGAAGGGGTTGGTCATTGGAGATCAGATTCGTCTCTCGGGCTGGGACCCTCGTGACTCAGAGAGTCGTGCGCTGGAGGCGTTAGGCGATCTGACTGCTAATTGTGCTCAGTGACGTCAATGCTGCCGTTGTTTGGCCGAGTTGTCTGTTTTCCCGATGGTATCTTTCACTTAAAGCTCGGTTGTTTGTTTGCAAGGTGTAGACACTGGTGCTGAATGTTTGAATATAGACGTTGTTATTTTTAATAGTTGCGTTCCTTCCTGTCCCCTTCTGTTTATCATTCTCTTCGTTTACAGGTTTTTTTTTACTGATTGTGTGGCAGTTAAGCATCAGACAGACCCACTGATGTATTGCTATCTATCATCATGATGATAAACCCTTGTAGTAAAACACCGAACTTGAAGATTACCCCATGCTTCGACGGCGGTGTATTTTCTTCTTTTTTTGTGATAGTCCTATGGTACATACTTCAGGTCAAGAGCTTCGAAGACTTCAAACCTAGTCATTTGTTCAGTTTGCTCACTGGTTGACAGGAGCTAGTGGGCGTCCCAGTACGTTCAGCGACCATTTTCGTGTAGCGATCGTCGGTAGTTTCCACCGTCTGCGTCCTCCACGATGATATCGAAGGTTCTATAATGATCGAGCAGTTTCTGTATCTCTAATGGGATAAACAATTCCACCGATGATTTGTTGTCTAGGCATAGGAATAGCTTATAATGTGGCCAACTGTCGTGCACTCAACGGGCCCAGTTGTTTTTACCTGTTACGGTTAAGGAGGCTAGGAGGGGTGACAGAATCTTAATTGGTCACTCCTATGTCGCGGATTTGTTAGATATCGAGCATACTGGCCTGTTCTCCCCTTGTGTTTGTTCTATGCCATATCATGGCGCCTTAACCCGTGCTTCCTTTTGTATTGTGTATGTGCAATACCGCCGAACGTCGGATATAACACTACCCCTCTGTTTCTACTAAATGGTGGTGCTAAAGCGGTGGACACAATCCAGCGCACACATTTCTGGGACGTAGCCTTCGGTTACCCGAAGTGCACGGTGGAACATAAGCCGCGTTGTAGAAGATGTATGTTTATATTTATAGCTGTTATGTGCACACCGGATGAGTCCAGTTTTGTACCATTCTTAGAGCTATGCCTCTCCGCTTCTGAAGTCAGCACTGGCTGAATGACATGTCCCGGCATTTGTACGTTTGCAGGTGCGCGTACGAAACCATTCCTGAAAGACGTTCTTCACAGAAAGCTCAGGTGATCTGCGTTGATGTTTTCTTCCGCCTTCCTGTGAATTAGCCTCAGCGAGTCCACGAATGATAGCGACCTCCGTCGCATGGTGACCCTTTTGCTTTCATGGCGCTGTCTGTTTCAAGGCATAGACCTCTAAGCTGATCAGCCATTGGTATGTCTTCGTTATCTCCATCGGCGACCTCAGAGCAAACGAGAAATCCACACTCTCACAGTATATGGCCGTGAGTGATTCCACTACATTCATAACGGCAACATACGCCTAAGATGTCTGTACTGTTAGTGAGACACTTGGCCGATACTTTTTAATCACTTACCATAGGGACATGTCTGAAGGAGCGCTTGAGGCGTACTACTTTGAAGATACCAGTAAAATCTATGGGAAGGTGAAAGCTGCGATCAGTTGTGAGTGATGTTCAGTTTAGTGAATTCAAAATCCCTTGCCACACCGACAATCAGCATATCTCTCGAAAATTTTATTTCCATGATTTCAACTCAAATGAATGCGATCGAGCCTTTACGTTTGATAATTCATTCCTGCCTAATATGCGGTCAGTGGTGAAGTGGTCAATATGGTTGCCTCATGAATGTGTGGCCGGAGATCTAATTTGGCTATAGCAAGGATATGTACCATCAACGAACCTAAGCAAAAACGAGACTCGAGTCCAGTGCAACTGTTCGAAAGGATTTGGCTGAAAAATCTATGGGAATACGAAGGCTATTGTCACTTGTGGGTGATGTTCACCTTGTTTTTATCAGTTATCTAGACTTTAAGGAACAATTGTCACCCAAAGGTACGTGAAAGGTGGACGATTTGGGGAGGGGGGGAGGCAGAAAACTAGAAGGTGGTGATGAATCAATGATGTCAATTTCGGGAGAAAAATAAATTCCGTTACTACCTGCTGGTTAATGCCGAGAATGGATGTTGATTTGAAGGACTCCACCTCGAGTCTGATTTCAAAGTCCAACTTGCGAAAGATAGGGGAGACAGGGCTTTCTTGTGACCACTGTCTGAAACCAGTGACTCAAGAGTCTGATTCCCTGGCAATGAAAGGTTTGCCTAGCTCGCTGGTGCAATGAGCAAGACACTGATGTCTTTTTCTGACCACTGCCGCGCGCGGTGGATATATCAGAAACCGCACCAAGCTTTTGAATTCCACCTAAATTGTTCCAACCTTATCGGATATTGCGTTGTCGGTCACAGTCAACCTCTAGATGGTCCGAATGCTATTTTGTTTGTAGGTATCTTTTCTAACTTCTTCATTGGTCCGAAGATGGCATTGCCGAAGCAATAAAAGCAATCCCAGTGTATGTTCATAGATTCGTATCACACAATCTTAACACTCTTGCGTTACCACTAATGCGACTTATGACTCTATATGCTAATGCCTTCCCGATGGCTGTTCATCTTTAGACTTATCTGATATGGTTATACCTTGTATAATCGAAGTTCTAGTCTGCGTAGTCTTTTGGATTGATGCCATGTACATGCTTAACCATTACGTCAATCTAGCAGAATTGGTTGAAACACGTTAACCCCCAAATACATCTGTAATTGGTGTCGTCGGCTAATCGGCTTATTCATATATCACTAGCCACATTGGTATGGTGGAAACTTTCCCACCCCTTCCTTGAGAGTATCCCGGCTTTGTTGGCTGCATAATACGGAACGTCTCTGTCGGATGCGTTTGTGCTGTGCATGAATGACCTGCTTAAGGATTCCGTTGGTGTGATTGACTTGTATTTTTTTATGTACCTTGAGAGTGGCACTATTATTACAAAGGTCTTGTTCGGTGTGGCCTTTTAGTGTACCCTAAACTGGTGATCCCAAAGTTGTCTTACTAATAAGGTGGCACCACTACGGAAGATTTTGCAGTGTGGAGTTATGGCGCTACTGACGCTGGACTATTTGCGCGTCAAGTCCGCTTCCAACAAGCCTTGGTTAGTGCACTAACAAGGGACCTCCATGATCAACGGACCTCTGGCGGCCGGGCTGTATGTGGATTTCTAATAGTATGGACGGGATGGAAATCAATGATAAAACCTAATTTTTCAGCGTTTACCTCGTAAGGTGAATGTTGTCATTGTGTTTCTGACGGAATCAGGTGTTTTAAGCTCGTTGCTATCAGTTTCGTCCACCTAGTCATCGGAAGCATTCCAGGTGGCCAAACTCAAACCTGCAACAGTGCGGTTTGTGGTCTACACTGACACTACTGCGTCCGCTCGAAACTTGGGAACTTGATTGCACTTTTTATTACCCCATAGTTTTCTTTATGGTAGATCACATCCATCCATTGAGAATGAATGGAAATGTCCATCTTATGTAAATTTCTTTGGCTGTGTTGTCAAGTTGACGCAATTTTTTTTCAAACGTTCGAGTCCACATACACGAAGCTGTGCTCAACTATTGACATTTTTATATCCATACTGAAATTTGGTCACAGACTGGGTTCATTTCATATCATATCCCTTTGATTTCGACCTTGTACCTGCATTGCTTTTTTTGTATTCAGGGAGTGCAGTCCGTTTTGGAGTCTTGACAGTCAGTGACACGTGTTTTTCCAATCCTTCGCAAGACATCAGCGGATCGACAGCTGTTGGTTTACTTAGACAACATGGTTTCACCATCACTCTTCAAAACTGGGTTCCCGACGATTCATTGCGAATTGGGGCGGTTCTTTCCAACTGGATCGGATCCACTCAGGTGGATGTGATTGTCACAATCGGGGGTACTGGAATCACTGCGCGTGATGTGACAACGGAAACAGTACTGCGTCTTCTTCATGACGGACGTCGTTTGAGTGGACTGGAGCACGCGTTGTATGCGGTCTCGTTTCGACACACTCCTATGGCTGCGCTGTCTCGGCTTGTTGCTGGTGTGATTAGCAGTGTGCTTGTTGTCACTCTTCCAGGTAGTCCAAAGGCCGTTTCCGAATGTGTTCCCGTCTTATATCCCATTGTGAAACACGCCGTGGATCAGATTAAAGGCCTATCGACCGGACATAGTCGTAGCGGTCTAGACACTGTTGCCGTTCCTGTAAGATCGTACAATAACACTAGCTCAGAAGTGCGTTGTGTTGCAGATCGACCTCGAGAATCCCCTTTTCCCATGGTCTCTGTTAAGGAAGCTCAGGCTAAGATTTTCGGACTGGGCTCTTCTATGTTGGCTGGATTACAAGTTGAACCTGTATTCTACCAGAATGCCTTGGGCCGTGTTCTTGGATGTTCTCTCAAGTCCCAAGTGTGCATTCCACCCTACGATGCTAGCGTGATGGATGGTTACGCGGTACGTTTCTCAGATCAGTCTCGCACATTACGTGTTCTGGGTGCCCTTCGTGCTGGTGATTCAATGTCCACGGACCATTTGGTTGTATCGACAGGCACCTGTGTGCGAGTCAACACCGGCGGCCCTTTACCGGTGGGTGCTGACGCAGTGGTTCCCGTTGAGCATACACGATTAGTTTCTCGATGTTATGCGTCATCGGCTGATCTGTCTATCGAAGAATCTGTGATTGAAGTATCTTCACCTCCTACACACAGTGGACAATTCATTCGGCCTGCTGGATCTGATCTTACCACAGAGGATGTGTTCAAACGTGGTTTCCGCCTGAACCCAGCGAACCTGGGCGTACTGGCTGGGGCCGGTTTATTGACCCCGTTTTCAACCTCACAAACTTCAAGGTTTTTGATGGATAATCAAAACGAATTATTGCCTCCCGCAGTGATGAGCATTCTGAGTCAAGGTGGCTACTTACCCTGCATAAAACAACCATGCATTGGGATTCTGTCTACCGGGAATGAGTTGGTTGATGGTCTTGGCTCACCAGGTCCCCTCTCAATTCTTGACTCCAATAGACCAGTATTGATGAGTTTGCTACGTAAACACGGCTTCGTAAATCTTCTGGACTTGGGGATAGCTAGGGATCACGAAGGTGCGCTTGAGCTTGCGCTTCGTCATGCCTTTGACCGATGTGACATCGTCGTTGCCACAGGTGGGATGAGTATGGGTGAACAGGATTTGGTCGCTTCTGTGTTAACTGATCGATTCGGCGCGGTAATGCACTTCTCTCGAGTATGTATGAAACCCGGCAAGCCGACAAAATTTGCCTCTGTACCTTATCAAAACAGCTTGAACCCAGATAGATCTGTGTTAGTGTTTTGCCTACCTGGAAACCCAGTTTCGGTTTTTGTAACGGCCCATCTGTTTGTCCTACCCTTGCTGCGTCTTTTGGAGCTGAGACCACAAATAGAGTGGAGCTTTCCTTCCATTCGCGTTTGCCTACTGCATGCGGTTTCTTTGGGCGACCGACCGGATTACCGTCGTGCTCGCTTGATTTGGAGAGCTGCACCGAACGAAGTTGTCAGTCCCTTACTACCGTGTGCTAGTTGTGATCACTTGGGAAGTCAGGTTAGCTCCCGACTTATGAGTTGTTCGGATTCCGATTTGTTACTTGTTCTTCCCGAAGCCACTTCTAGCCTTTTTGAACTTCCCGCCGATTCCGTGGTGGATGCAATATGGATCTGCACTTGATCTTCCCTGTTGTATCTCGTAAAGAACAGTGAATTGTGAACATTTTCATAGACATTTTCTTTTTTTTTCTAATAGATTTTTTGTTAAGCATTTGATTTGAAATACATGGATTTTTCGAATTTTCTTCACTCTCGCCTAAGATTGTCAGTTGCACTTAGTTGCCTGTTTCTCGTTGGCACGTCCGTGCAAACCACAATTCGCTTGATACTCCAGCCTGAGAGGGAAGTAGTTTACACGATCATGAACTGTTCCTTTAATAACTGTACCCATAACATTGGAGAATGTTGTAGCTACCTGGTGATACGCCGGTCTGCCTGCTGTACGCTGTGTAAAATCCTTCCTAAAATCTTAGCTCACACTGTACATAGGACCTTAAGGATCTTTGCCTGCCGTCTGCCTAATGCATGAGATCGCGTTTGTTCGTTTGCATGCTTGTCGGCCTATGCGCGCCACACCTTTCCCGGCTTGCTCGCGCGCTCGGTGGTCGGATCCTTAGCCTCCCTAGCTATTTCGCACATCCGTGTCGTCTAGTGCTGATCGGGACTATTTGTAATTATTGCATAATATATTTTCGGTCTCCGCGATTATCTATATCTTTATTTCACGTCTGGTATTTTTGCGTATACCTGAGGAAACGTTAATTTAGTGCACGTACGCACTAAAATGTTACGTGCTCTTGTCACAGGTCGGTGCTACTTACCCTTTTGGAAAGTGTTTATGTAACATCCCACCGTAACACCTTAATTCCATTCGATTCCACATTTCCGCCCACACTTGGAGGCATCGGTTTCCAGATTGGCCTGTCGCACTGGTTATGTTCAGATAATGCATATACGGCATCATATATGGCTTGTGTTGCTTCATTCGTGGTTCCGCTCAGACGGTTCGTACGCGACGTAGACGCAAAAAATTAAGACCGAAGTGTGCGTGACCAAAGGCTTTTTTAACCCACTTGGCAAATGTTGGTTGGCCAAGTAGTCCAGAGTGAAATAATTATCTCCTGAAGACAAAACATAGAAACTTCCTGATGACATAGTGTTTGTTAAGAGAACAGACCTACTTCGAGAGTGTATGACGGTAGGTATTTTCACATAGGGGTGGACATCAATGCACTTTATGTAGAATGCTGAATACAAGCTGGTGTAGATTTCGGTCGAGAAACCAAACAGCATCAATGGGAAATAGTTCACCGGTAAGGCAGAAGATGAGAAAACGTGGCGAACCGCATTAGTTGTGGTTAGTTCAGCTCACAACTCGGAGTTCACGGACGTCTCTGTTTACACACGCAAATGTCTTGGTAAAAATTCAGAAGTTCGCCATCGATACGGATTTTTATAGCCTCACCATCAGAGAAGACAGTACATCAGTTGTTCGTGCTGATGCCCAATTGGCTTTCAATCTTGAATAAAAGAGCAAGCCCCAGCTCAAGAGAAAGAAAGAGAAGGACGGATCTTACTATTAAAAACTATCATGCCCATGCTATCACGTTCAACATCGAGATGACTACACCATGTCAAAAGCCAACGAAGCTATAAATGAAACTATGGCGTCATCAACAAGACAGAGCTTCTTTACACAATTCACTATCCCTCGTCATTAGGTGAACTTACCTGACAGACATTTGGATCAAGCAACAGCTATATTAACGCTACCAAGTCCGACTAGCCACTATCTCATTTTAGGTCGCCATCCACCAACTTTGCTAAACGCGTTGGTCCCACATCGGTGGAATTCACTCCAGTTCGGTTTCGGGATATGCGATCTTTTTCGCTTCAAATTTTCCGAACGTCAACCCCCAACGCCGTCTAACCTCTCGACTGTCTCGCCTAATTCTATCGCACGTTGCGTAACTGGTCGTTCTGTTCGTACTTGTCCGCATCTGATGATTAACTTGTTTACACCCCGTTAGTACGGTTGAACACAATCCGTCTGTTGAGTCCTGTGGTCAAAGTGCTAGCGTCTGTGTTCATTGGTTGATTTAATTTGCTTCCTCCATGTTATAACATGTGTACATTCGTCCACTTGACTTGCCGATATTTTCCCCCGTGGAATTCAATCTGTTACATGGGTGAATATGTTATTCGGAATTCCTCTATTTTAGAAACGTAATAGAGGTAGCGCATCCACTTTGTCTATCTGCTGGCAATAGAGAAACCTGCCACCCGTATGCGATCTTTTTCCCGAGCCTTCGCTGCATTCACAGAACCTGGGGTGAGGGTGGCGCGGTTAAACGGTCAGGCCCCACCGGTACCCAGTTTGATATCTGCTTGGCAGTGCTTAAATTTCGTTCGTCCCAGTTCACTCGACGTAACTGAAGAATTACATCAGACAACCACTCGGAGAGTTCCTCTCATCACCCGACCAGATCACGTCGTAGTACGAGTGCAGGAAGCATCCCTAAACCCCATAGACTTGCTGACAATATATGGGTACGGAGCCTCGACTTTCCGGTACGCGCGACGGCTTGGTTCCGCTTCCGGTTTATTGGGGTTGTTCGATCTGGACGGATCCGAACATGCTGATTTTCCCATAACCCCCGGTCGTGATTTTGCTGGCCACATTGTCGGCCTTGGTCCTTCTGCATCCACTTCAGTCGGTTTGAACCGAATTGCGTTCACTGTCGGACAACGCGTTGCCGGTGCCACTTGGCCGTTTCTCAGTAGCACTGGTTCCGGATCGCTAGCCGAATACATTGTGTGTCCTCTGAATTATCTTGCACCTGTACCTGACAAGGTCACTTCTACGGAAGCCACTGCGGTCGGCTATGCAGGTCTCACTGCGTGGTCCGCATTAGTCGCTGGTGGATTGACCCCGCATGCTGAAAATCGGGTTCGTGATCACGTACCTCTTGTCCTCATCGTTGGCGCATCCGGAGGTGTCGGGTTGATTGCTGCTCAGTTGGCGAAACTTTGGGGTGCGCGTGTCCATGTCACCTGTCCGGGTGATGTCCAAGCTCAGACCTTAATGAAACAACTGCCTGTTGAGGATGTGAGTTTTCCGTTGGTTACACTTTCGTACCTCATGTAATCCAAACAAGCCAGGTCTCCAAGCTTTTTTTAAAGTTCCAGTTGAACAAATTATGTGCGCAGTCTATTTGCCGCGCATCCGTCGTTTTTGGGAATCCGAAATATCTCAATTATAACAGAAGCGTCTGTTATTACAGCCAGTTTTTAGCGATCCATGATCTTTCTGTTTTCCACGGATGCCTCATTTACTGATAGATTTATCACCTTAATAGTCATGATCAGCATGCGCTTGGACATCGCTACCAAGGTGTTGGATTGAGGTCAGACTGGTTGCTGTGTAGTGCTTTCACCGAAAGTTATGAAAGTGTCTGTTCATTTGCGTGGTCGGAGTTATGTTATGTATTGCATGATCAAGTGGTTAAATTTCCATGTTACAGCAACCTAGTGTCAGTATGGAACTCGTTCCTTGTCTAACCATAAGGCTATTTGAAGTGGCAGTGTTCATTTGACACCAATACCGAGAACTAGCTTTGTCTATGCATGTACAATGCTCACTTTGTTTTCAACCTGGTCGGCTCTGTCAATGCTTTGCTGCTCACAGTATGCATGTTTTCAGAACTGAAGTCAGGTTATTGTCGTTCCATATGTCCCACAAAGTTCAACAACCACCTTCACTCCTCTTCTTCAAGTGGCAGTCTTTTTGACAAAATGAGCGAATTATCTGTTTAGTGAAGGGAGATGTCAAAGAGCAACAACCAAGATAATGAAACAAACCCAATGTGACTTTTCTGCTTGCTGTAAATATCATTGGCCGTACGGGAGTGTTCATGTTGTGTTCGTAAAGATACAGTAGCAAATCGAACCAACCATCGTGAGTGAATATACTACAACGAGCTAACTCTTAGAGCAAGAAATGCGAAACACCGGAAAAAGTGTGTAAATTTCCCGTGTACGTGTTTTGAAAAAATGGTGTAATTTGAAAGTGAGCGTTTGAATGTTGCTAACTTCAAGAAGAAGCCAACACCGTTAAAGGCCACCACTCTGTTACAGGGAGATGTGCAAGAGGATCGGGCAAACAATAGTAGTATCTACCATCTTTCACGCTCCACTGGTCGGGTGGGTCAATTGTTTGGCCGAAAATTTAGTTATATTTTGTTGCCTTAGAAATGGGCACTTGAACACGTGTCTTCTTTGTTTATCTTTGTTCATCATAGGTTATTGTTCATCCTGACAGACCGGCCTTGACTACAAGGTACGATGCCATTGTGAACTGCATCAGACCGAACGCGTCTGAAATCACTATGAATTGCGGGGGCGGTATGCAATCGTTCACAAAATTTCTGTGTCCAGACACACCTCATCTTTTTGAAAACCTAAAGTCGCATCCCAACGCACGTTATGTGATTTTGAACTCTCCTGCCATGTCTTTGATCGATCGTAACGGACTGTTTGTCGGTGCCAATCTCGCCATGGTCAAACTGATCTATAACCAACTGTTTTTTTGGTGTCCTGTGAACCCGGATGCCCGGTTGGGTCAATTGAAGTGGGCCTTCTTTCAACCTAGCGGCAAGCGCCTCAGCTATCTACTTCAATTAGTTTCTGACGGGCAGTTGAAAGTCTTTGTGGATCATGTGTTTCCTTTCGATGAAGTCCCCGAGGCGTTCGCACGGTTGCGTGCCAAGGGCGTTCGTGGGAAAATTATTGTGCGTGTACATGATTGATTTACTTGAAATGCGATCCATCTCCATTTTGATCTTGCTAACAGTCTTTTGTTACAACCTTGAGGCGCAATACTGATATTGTACGTAGGTGACCATTTTGCCGTTTTTCACACATATCCATGCTTACTCACGAAAGTGGTTTCTTTTTCGTTTTTAATGTAACCTTCGAGAAGCAAATTCTTCGTCAGCTAGCGGCGGAAATGTGTCTGTAGTACTGGCCGGATATAATAATATATATATTTGTGGCGAACGGCATATATATGCACCTTCCACATATATAATACGAACGTATGTTTTTTTCATTGGTTTTGTTAGTTCTCGTCGGTCCTTGTTTTTAGGAGTTCGGAGTCAGTCGGATGAAATCTCAATTTGTATTGTTCTTTTCGAGATACAATCAGTTGTTCGTGTTCATTGGAATTCAGTTGTAACGGAATAAATCTGTTTCCTAAAATTTTACCAAGAATGGTTTATATAAAATTTGGTTATCTGAGCTTTGGATACTCTAGGGGTACTGGTGACGCGGTTTGACTTGTTGATCCCTTCGAAATGGAGTTTCAAACTACACTTTTCGTCATTCTATCGAAATGGCTCAGTAGCCGGGCTCCACAATGATGGAGCTTGGGTTTGCAGAAAGTTTCGACGTTTTTTTAGTACCGATTCCGTCGCAAGCAGAAAACCTTGATTTGCTAGGTTGACTGGATACGGTCGGGAGAAATCGAGTGTCGCTTGCGTGATGGGCATTTGGGTATGACGACTCGGCCACGACTAACGAAAAGCAAATTACGCTGCTGTCAACCACACATACGGGAGGAGCTGATGTCATTCGCTGAACTACTTCAAGAATGACTAACGTAGAAGTGCTGAATAAGTATTTTTGTTAAACGCAGCGTGCTACTTGTGTCGAACGGGAGGAATAAAGACGGTGACGCAGCTGTGTAGCCTCCTTTCATTATCACTGCACACGACAGACTCTTAACTTTGCATCACCGGCAATTACATGTACTACGTAGTAAACTTGTGCATACGTGGACCCTTTTCAACATTCGTCCCTCCGAACGCGTATGTCCGCTTTCTGTCTAGATGTACACTGTTTACGTTATGCGATTCATATGTCAAACTAATGTCTCCATTCGTTTTCATAAAGCTCGCTTCTCCGTGTGTGCTACATAAAAATTTACAGGAGTATAGTTTTTCACTTAGGACTAATCCGGGCCATAACATAAAATATCAAAAGTACTTCGATCGTTCAGTCCATGTCACGTCATGACCAAAATTTTAAAGTTTCCTGAGCAGGTTTTTCAGACTGGTTGACGGTATGTTAGTTTGAGGTTTACTTTCCATTGATAACTCTTCATATCTTCAGGATGGACGTATGGAACGGGTCAACTGACCTGATTCTTATTATCTCACCCTTAATATTCCCAAATGTCCCCTTATTTCGTTCCCTTCTCCCTAAACATCAGCGTTATCACGATTGTTTACATTTTGCATAGATTATAAAACCATTTCTAGTCTCATACCAAAAATCTAGTTGTTCTTCATGATGACCGGTTTTCCTGAGGCGTTTGTGCGTTACCTAAAGGTGATACTCTGCGCAGAATGTTGCACAAGGTCGCACCGGCATCCGTGTGCGCAGAGGACGATCTGTAAATTGCACTAATCGAACAAGTGAAGTTTTTAGTGACGTTAGCAACTTGTCAGACTGATTCCGGAAGACCCAACAGTACCCTGTCACAAATACTTGAGGTCTCTAGTTGCGATGCCAAATAAAAAGCCACACTGCCTCTACCGATTTTTCCATTACTGCGATACGCTGTCATTCCTAGGCTATATAATTCGCTACCCCACAGTTGTTTACACCACGCCTCCGTGATGTCTAGTATAAATGGGTTTCGCCGGGAACAGAGATCACAGACTGCGTTTAGATCATTAGAGAGTGAAGCCGCGTTGGTGTAAAGGCAGTACTAGGAGGTAGTTTCGCTGCCTACAATATGCATAGCGAATGAATCTGGCTGAGGAGATTCATCGAATGAGACGAGCTGAGTCGGTGTATTATAGTGTATTTTGAGGCCACCATCGTCCATTGGAATGGCAACGAATCGAAATTTTTTGAACTCGCGGACTGAAATTGGCATCTGCATGAAGGTCATATGGGGGCAGTATTAGGAACAATAGCACTCGGTTATGTGGTAGTAAATAGTTCCCATTTATAGTAACAGTTGCATTTTTGTTATTAAACCTCTAGCCAGATGGCTGTTCATCAGGAATGCCTCTCATTCTATCGAATATAGAAATCATGATTTAGTTTTGAATGACATGTTTATAGCCAAACGGACTTGTGGTAACGAGTATCCTATTAGGTCCAGGAGTAGCTGGTATCTTTCCAGGAATAACTGAACGATAATTATCATAATGTTGTTAAAGCCGTATCATACTAACGATATGTCGACGATGTCTTGAATTGTATCAAAGTCGATCACTTCTATTCATTTATAACCATCCATCATAGGCTATCACTGTATCACGAAACTGAAACAAGCGACAGCCTGGTTTCCTTGTATTCATCACAAGGGGTGAGGATGAGAAATTACAGCGACTTGTTCATCTTGAAAGCTGCGTGGGACGGCCACTATTTTCAGCCTTGTCCCGACAATATACAGTGATTTGGTCAAGGCCTTGCTTCATAAAACAAACCGTATTTCCATCTCCTAATAAGTTACAGGCAGGACAAGAATAGCGAGGAGTCGTTACTGGCAGATATCGTAACAAAATCGTAGAAGTATGCAAAGTGAACAACTGCAGTGATTCGGATTGAAGCGATCGAAATAAAAGTACAGTTTTAACTTTGCAAACCAAAAGGGATCATCCGGTAGCGGACAAGCATAAATTGAACTCTGCCGTGTCTCACTGGTTGCGCTCGGTTCAGGTCACCAAAGGACGCACTTCGTTAAACACTTTATCCCTCAACATGGTCTGCCAGCTCATCAGTGATTGCATTGACGTTTACACAGATAGAGCACATCGGTGACTATTTCGGCGAATGTCAGAACACGTCCGGGAATGGTTAAAACAACGACGATACAACAGTCCAGCATCGACTGCAGGACACCGATGATAGGTCATCAAGTTGACCCACTTAGTTCATGAGAAATATTGTTATGCATTCAGTACCTGCAGCTGCTGTGTTCAAACGTGATTGAAGCAGCCCACCGAATTACCGTAGTGGTGACAACCACTGTGTAAGAATGTATGTGCATACATCTGTCTGCCCGAATACAATCTGCATGCTTTATGCTTGCGACTGATGACACCAAGCGAATTGTTAGCGTCGCAACATGTACTCTTTGTTCTCTGGTTTAGGAATGAAGGCATCGCCTATGAACAACTTCTGTAGTTTATTTCTACTTGTAGCCCTTGCGTACGACCACTGATTTTGGCTGGATGACCTAGCTTTCGGAATTGATAATTGAAAAACTTGGGATTAATGCACTGGACCGCGCAAGGTTTTTTCGTAGAGTTAGTCGTTAATCTGGAGTCGTGGATCGTGATTGTGTTTTTATCTGACTCATTTAAATGTGTGTACCAGAAGCCAGTCTGGACCTATCACTGCAGGAGCGTTCGTGATTCCATACGTTTTAGAAGGAAACAATCGTATTCGGTACCGCACAGGAGGGGATAGATGAATTTCCCCTCAGCGGAGACGAATTGAGTCTAATCATCAATTCATTTTCTGGCAAACGAATACAGTGACTACTTTTTGACAAAGCCTGTGAACGTCTCTCATGCAATCTAGCAATTCATCTCGGCGATTAGGACAAAACTATCATTCATATGGCTCCCGTTTCGAGGCAGCCCAAAGACGGAATCGTTCAATTAGTGCATTTTCTATCCCGTCAAACAAATTGCTTCAGCCTTCACGTGCATGCTCTTATTTTCCTCCTGTACACCACCTCACGGTTTTTTACTGAGGCTAACAAAACAATTATCAGTAGGACGACTCCATGTATGATAAACTCTGATCAGACTGACGATAAAAGCTCCATCACATCGTCTCACGCCAGCCCAACCACACACCGATTGTTATCCGATTACATAACACCGTTCCGTACTATCATAAAAAGAAGTAAAGTGCTTGCGGCACCTGCAAGTACTAGCGGATCGTCACACATAGGGTCATGCCGTTGATTGTAAATTGTCAAGAAATACCTGTCAGCTTTACCCAGTACAGCAACTACTGTACTGTCGGACCGTCCTGATTCTGTGTGAGGTTCATTAAAAGTGACCGTAAGTACTGTTTTTCCAGTCCTAACTGTCACATTCCCTGGTGTTGGCAATATTTTCCGAAAGATTGCGGAATAGGACTGAGGAGAAAACAGAATAGTGCATAATTCGGTTCGAGGAAATACTAAAAAAACACTTCAATTGGATAATTACATTCTGGTCAATCAACCAGATAGACAGATCACACAGGGCTGGACTCGCAGGTATGATTTCCATCCGGGACAGAATTCGAATAATGATTGAACACAATGGGATGGAATACGAAAAATGAGCTGGTGTCACTTGTAAAACACCGTGTGCGCGCGCACGTGTGTCTACTCTGGTTTGATGAACACCTTAGGCTTCTCAAATATGCTGATTGCCTGTTCCAAATCAGTTAAGCGTTGTTCCAGCTCCGCCCGTCGAGTACAAATACGCACCGTGTCCATGCGAACCGGTAGACGAGACCATTCCTCGGACAGTTCTTTGTGAGCTGTCAACCAAGTGTAGAAAAGAGGGCAAGTTGTGGGGTTTTTTCATTCGTGTCATGTCGTTTTGAAACAAGCTGGATGCTAATTCTATTATTCGGGACATTTGGAAAGCCAACAACGGATTCGTTCAGAATGAAACTTGCACAACAGAAAAACTAATGAAGGGACGAATAATGTCACATGATGGAATGAACAGCTAAGCCATAGGTTAGTATATTCAACGCTTCATATGCAGTTCTGCGCCAGTTCTCACAGTGGATCACACGGACCCTGAAGACACTTAGGAGGTAACTATCAACGTCAGTTGATGTTATCGTCCCAGGACAAAATCCTTATAAAGTTACCGCGCTGCTCCTAACCAATTCTGGGTTTCACAAATAGGGCCCTAGGATGTACAAGTTTGGACCAGAAAACGGATGACTGGGGATCACGTCAGACAGGGAACGCTCATGTGACGGTTCGTTGTACGAAGACCTTGTTGCCCAAGCGGTGACCCTGTCACGTACGGACGATCGTACGAAAGCAGCGGCCGTTAAAGATGGATGATCGATCAACATATGCCACCCGAGTAAGCTGGGTTTCGTGAAGGTAGCGCAAGATACAGCGTGCGGGCGCAATGTATGCACATATGTCGGCGGGAGGACTCACGTTCTTTCATCGTGTTAGATGACATGGATTGACAAATTATTGACGTTTACGGTGCGGCTGTTGACCGCCTCACTTATATTTCTATAAAGGCTTATGTGACTAATCGGGTTGGAAAGATTATTCGCCAAATCTAACAAGTTCCTAGGAAGGATACGGGCCAACGCAGACGTCTGCCGACCGAAAATGATTTCCTAAACATACACGTGTCCGATGTTACCAGGTCTTTATCACTGAGTAGAACGGAGCAAGAGCACAACCACTGTGTCAGCCGAGTTTTGATCAGCGTTAATTGAACATCATTCAGATAAAAGTGGACTGGGCGTTCAAGTAGACTTCCGACAGGATTATTCCTAAAGTGTGCTGGGGAACTGAGTTTTACCATCAATAGTTTACATTGCACAGTATTGTCGCGATGGAGATTTATCTGCAGCCCATATACCTGTGAGACAAGCGTGATGATTACAGCCGTTGGCGTGGAGATGTTCGAACTTTCAGCTACAACCGCCTGTGATCAATGATGAGGTTGCTTGACCGTTCCACAGTAGCTGCTAAGTCCGAGATCAGGAATTGTAATCAGGTAAAAGGAGTGAAAATGAATTTAAAAATGCTTCTGTTTCTGCACCGCAATAGTGCCACACTTGACGGCGTTGTTATAGATTGATTGACTATTGGTTGAGTGACAAATGTCGATATGGATGAGGGGAATCTAACAACTGACTGTCAAATTTAGGGTTGCTTCGTGAAATATTTCTCACCGAGACGAATGGTCGTTCGGTATGCAACGCAGGTGATCCAATTGCCGTAGATAGTGCAGCAGCGTCGGATTTTGCAATAATAGTTTATAATAAAAAAGTAGGAGGCAAGCGGTGCATTTCAACGTTTGAATACTCTATTCGATTCGACACAGTCAAAAGTGGAAACATGGTTACTATCCTGTTTGCGCACACTAGTTACGTTTCTTCAGACCAAGCATGTGTGTTTCAGACGTGGTGCTCAGATGTGTGTAGATTGTTGTTTTGGAGGTTGAGGTTTCGGCCTTTCCAGGTTCAGACAGACGAAAAGAGAGCAGTCAGGAAATAGCAGTCACACTCATGGAGAAGTACATCAATATTGTCATTATAATCACAGACAGCAGTACATCAGTATAGGAAGAGAGAACGAGACTACTAAAAATAGTCATGATTATATTCTAACATTCAACATCAAGGTGCATAAACCTTGCAAATAAACAACCGAGCTGTAAGTGATAATAAGGCGTCATCAGTAAGACAGCTTCCTTACGGCTTTTACTGTTCCACGTCATTGAGTTGGACGTACGTCGTAGTACTGACTGTGCCGAAGTGCTTGAGCGATGACACACGACTTCGAAAGGCCACAAAAGATACTGCGCCGTTCTTGTGGACAACATCTTTATTGATTGGGTACTGTATGATCGATCGTGAACTAGTATCGTCCACGCAATTAACCTGGCAAACAGCTAAGGCCAATTTTACTCAGTAGCAGAAAACTGAGGTCGTTTTATAAAGCGCTGCCTTGAAAAAACTGGGTTTTGTAAGAGAACACTTGTTAATTACTAATATCGGTGTCCAGAGGTCCACCAAACACTGAGTACCAAATAAGTAAAGTCATGTTCCATACCCATCCCAATTCCAGGTGTCCCGATATCTTCTGTTTGTTACGACGTCGGTCTAAGACGTCCCAAAGGGTTATCTGAATTTCAGCGGCGAATAAGGTCGCACGGGTAATGGGCTCAGTGGTAGGCTGACACGCAGGGATTGGTTGGCTTATACGGAGTGGGAGGGCTGATGCGCCGGATGCAGAAAGTAAATGGGGCTAGCTTGCCTGCACCCCGTCGCCAAGCTGACGGGTGCACAGGCTGACAAGCACGCGGTGAGCATCGTGAGAGTGGGTGAGTTCGTACGACGTAGAGTGCATGCGGACAAAGCCATTTGCAAATTGGTGTGCACACGAGCGATTCACGCTGATTAGCATGGGCTGGGCCGTCACCATCCGAACGGAGAGATGAGTCTGGAACGCCTTGTGTCAGTTACTAGGGTGGTAGCCCTTTCAGTCAATCTGACGGCTGCCCCGATAAGGCACAAACACAGACTAATTGATCGGTCGTGGTCAGACGTATGGTTTGCAGCCCTGCTTGTCACGTGCTCATCGTCCTGCACATCAGACAGCGCACGTTGATCCAGCAGTGACCTAGTTTCTTATTGATCGTTGCACCGTTTCTTGGTGACGTCATCATTATCGTCCACACCTAGAATATCCACTGTTTTTGTGGCACGTGACGGGCCCGCGCGGTTCTAAGCCCCTGTTTCATTGCTGTCCTGTCGGTCCATTGTGCAAAAACGCGGCTGAGCAAGTTTGTTGATGGTTTATCGTTCTAGGTTTGTGGAGACCCACCATTTTTTCCACACGAACTGTGTCCGCGGTTGATGAAACAATATCCGGTTCCCGTGTACAGAGTGTGACATTCGCATATTTCGCCATAAGAAACTGTTCCACTCACAACTCCACCTGTGAATAAAATCACTACCAACTACGCACATCTAATCCGGTTTGTCTTTGCGTGGTGCAATATACTCACACATCGGTCGAATCGGGCACCACACCGTTTTAGTCACCGCCTGATCTGTAAGAGTGCTGTCTGTCAGAAAACCCCTATACAAACAACAATAGTCAGCTCGTAATTCCGCTTAAAGTTGAGTCGGCAAATTGAAGTCTTTGAGACCAAACTATGCTGGTATCTATCATGTGAAGTTTCTGACTAATCCTGTTCATTTGGAGAGAAAACGTCGGAAAATTATCGAAGTTCTTGGAAAAGACTACATTGAAAAGTACACCTTACCAGAAATCTAGTGGCTCTCATTTGGATCTTACTAAAAGGTTGGCAATGTGGCGCGTTGTGTTCCAAATCCGAAAGGCGTGCTGATCCATTTTTGCTTGACGAGCTGTCAATTATCCTTAGGAATGAACCTATTCTAGTTGATGCAGTGATTTTTACAGTTGAGCAATGAAGCCCAGAGCGTTTGAGTTCACTAATATGTCGCCTGCGTCGGCAGCCGGAATCCGAACTGTTTGTTGCAAATCGGCGTTTCTGGAAGAATCAGCTACAGCCCCTTTTATGAGCGCCATAATGACACTGCAGTTTACTGGTAAACGGACGCGTCGATCAAACGGAAATTAACAACGTAACGTCCCGCTTTGTTTTCCAATCTGTCATGTTCAGCTATTGCGGTTGTCTGACGAGGGAGATGAGAAAATGTGTTAAAGAAATTCACCTTTTTTTAACAAATGTAGTGTGGTGAGACGCTCTTCTTCGGGCATTCGCTGATGACCTGGAGGTTGCTCAGGATCCGGGCGGTTAGCGGCCTCTCGTGCGGCGTCTTCTGCGACCTTCTGACGTCTTTTGATGAGACTTAGAGAAGATAAAAACATGACAGGGTGGAAAGTTGTATAATGGTTGGACATATGCATGCAGGTTACTAGGGTGCTCTTCCGATAACAATACAATACGCACAAGCGTATGGTCAGAAAATCACAAGGCAAATATTCAAACCAGGTGAAAGCAGATAAAATTTGGCTCAGCACATTTTAGATACATTCATGTGTACTGTCACCCATCATGACTTAGTGCACTTTGTAATTCATTCAGAGTTGCTCAGCAAAGCAGGTACGTATTCCTACCTGACCCATGCACACAATACCAACTTGGACGTTTATTCTAGAAAATACCCTTCTCTCAGTAGTAGTTTATGCGATAACAACAATAAGTAAGTATTACACAATTCTATCTTGTTTAGACAGGACTACAACGCCGGTAAGCAGCTTGGCCCAAACAAAATCTCTCATGCGGGTGTGGAATCACATATGACTAGATTATACCAAGTACGACCCACTGTAGGGTTGAAAAGAAATTCGCATGAGTTCGCACTCTTCACATTAAAAATACTGCTTAGTCGGATATTATCGAAAAGAACCGTCCCAACTGAGTTTTGTATTTGGAGCTCATCTGTAGCACATATTCTGGTGTAAACCAGAAATTCAATTCCAAACCAAGTGTTTATGAGATAAGCGTGTTGACTGCTGCTCCGATTATCTCATATTGTGCATGACAGAGTTGGCACATCAGAACGTTCCGTCGCGATTGCTTATGGGAGATCATACTATCACCTTTAGTCAGAAATACCCAAATAAGTCAGATGATACGGACAACCTCATCATTACTGGGAAATCCTGATGGGAGGGTCGTCTACTGAAGTTAACTGAACGGTCAACATAATGCATTTCAAAACAACTCGATAACCACAAATAATCACAAGTAGTTATGGCTATGTGTAGATGTGTTGATTCAATTGTGCCTAATGTGATGGAGCAGACGGCGCTACATTTCAGGTCGAATGGAAATTATCTGCTGCTGGCGAGCTCTAACAAGAGCGAAACTTCAGTCCTTTCGAATGTGGCCCGTCGAAACGTCTGTGCGGATTGATAGCTGCCAACAAGTGCGTGTGATGTGGAGTTCAATGCAAACAGACACCTAACTGCTAGTCGGTTATAAATTGTCCGAAAAATCTTTAATCCTCATTACTGGCTAAAAACCCACGGTTCTTGGTTCACGGAAAAACTGAACAGATATTAGTTCTGGATGGCAAACCTTGGAAAAGCTGATCAGGCTAGAGAGCACAAAACAACTGCTGTGACTTTTCCCGATGGTCGGTGAGTACCGTATGAAATGATCGCAGTCCATCTGGTCCTCCGCGACATGCACAGGGATTATTTCTCGTACTTGAATGTCTCTAAGGTAATGTGTTGTAATGCAGACAACCCAATGAACCGTATCGCAGAGGTAGTTAACCTGGACTCGATTCGTACGAAGCATTGTAGTGCTTAAGTGGCGTATCATCTTTTCTCAAGAAGTAGCCCGTTATCATCATCACAGCCCTGAGTCTGATCAGAAGGTATCGTAGCTCAGGCCGCCTCTCATCTTAACAGTGACGTGGGATATCCCAGAAGAAGAAAACGTCAATAGAAAGGTTAAAGATTAATAATGGAAGGCTAAGCGAAAGGACTAGAAATTGTATGGATGGAGATACGCCACTGACCGGTGCACATTGCCAACTCGGACAGCGTTTTCGGCCGGCGATATGAGTGATCACGAGAACTCCGGCCAGGCAGGCGACACATGCCGATTTCACTCAAAGAAACAGGCAGGGTTTGTATATTTCGTGCGTACTTTGGTTGTGGAACATAACGTACGTCAACTCTTGATATGAAACTCACTAGGGTGGGATTCCACCAACCGGCAGACGTCTTTGGGGCCACATGTTTAAATTTCCATCCATTGCGGCAGTGAGCACGGATGGCCGTCGAGGAGACATCATGGACTTCATATCTGGACTCACATCTCTGGGACCCGACACACAATTACCTTTGAGTGAAGCTCTTCTCCTACCAGCGGCTGCTAAGTGGGCGTTCGCGCGCACGAAATTGATATCTCTCCGAATCATTTGTACCTAAACGGATGGAAGATGTAGCAGAAGTCTGGAGGACTGTCTTAGTGAACGAGTAATTTATATTTATCGCATAACCAAACTGTGAACAGATTGATTTCAAACATGCCACAAGTGTTTATATGCATATGAAAAGGTCAACAAAACAACAGCGAATAATCGACAAAATATGAAGTTTTGAGACCAACATTACGAAATTAATCAAATGTTTTACGGGTGCATGAAAGCGTGGACCGTACGTTGTCGATGAGAAACGCTCAAGGTGGTTTGGAGCGCTTAGCGTACACGAGTTAAACACTGGCAATGTGTATGAAGTGCTCTGCCTTTGTGCAGGCTTGATACACTTTTGTGGTCTAGTAACCCATTTTGTGTTGTCATAGGTGTCTCGGTAACAGTTGCTTGTACAACCTTTCATAAATCCAGTCGCAAGTTCTCACTTCCATTAGCTCGTCCGAATCAGTATGGTCCGATCGTGTTTTACATGCAGACTGAAAAAAAGCGAAGCATTAGCTCCCAATATGAAGTTGCCCGAAAGTAATCGGTGTCTTCATCTTTCGTTGCTTTAGTACCCAGTTGGTCCATCTTCGTTGAAAAAATACGGCACTGATGTGTTCATTCGATCAAGGTGATTTGAACAAGGTTCTAAATGAATGGTTTAAAGTTTTTGAGCGAACCAATCATTAGTTGGTAACGAAAGACGATTTGGCCACCTGTACAGGGAGGCACCAGTGGTCAGAGCATTTTCATCGTGAACTATATCGACATTCTAGCAATAGAATGTTCAAATTAAATTTCGTGGTGATAAGACATGTTAGTTCCAGCCACTGACTGTTTCATCAAAAATGTTCATGCCGTCATTTAACTGTTTAATCTATGCTTCCCGTCTAACTACTTGACGTGAAATCACGATTCCGCGATTGATCATCAAACCTCAAATTGTTTTTGCTCAGCATGCCAAGCACAATAAAGGATCATTCAGTAGATAAAGCTATTGGAGCTCATGCACAGCAGAGTGATAAAAGGTGAATAGATGAATGAACACTATTCAGCAGAGGTCATGTTACTGTAATTGGTTGGTTGGTTTGTCCTGGGTTGATGGTAACTGTGAATGCGAGTCCGTGAATTGAAATGAGTGTGAAGGGCGGAAAGATACCTCGACTATAATGTACAACTTCAATCACTGCGAGCTAATCGTTTCAAACCGACCTACTTATTTCTTTCTACCTAACTGACGGGAAATGGATAATTGATACACCACATAAAAGGTTCAACCGCATCGTGTAAAGACTCAAGTCCAGGGGTAACTATAGCAACGTTAGCTCACGTTCTAACTACTGAATGTCACAGGTGGATTATCATAGTGCTCTGTCTATACTTCAAATCATGGCATTTACAACTTCATTAAAGCCAAGCATATAAGGAGTGTTACCTAACAAAAAATCTTCGAACCGACTCACAAGGGTGACAGTGTTCACTTCATGCGGCTGATTTTCTTGGCAAGGCAAGACTTTCTCAAAAGGCAATTGCCAGACTCTACCTTGAAGTTGTGTATGAGATCAGAATAATGGTCCTTCAGTTTCAAGAGCGTACGTACCGCTTGGCGAGCCTCGTTTTGTTATGTGTAAATTCACAGAATGAGGAAACCGTTTCATGATGGAAGTTTATTGGAAAAAGACAACAATGAGCAGGTACAGTTGAACCCATCCGTGGAATAAACGGAGATGCCCAGATTGAAACTGCCAAACGTTTCCATTGTGGATTCGGGTGAACTTAGGGAATTTGTAATGATGACAGAGTTTAAAAAGCAAACAGTCTTGAGTGGGCGAAATAAAACAATCCCTATCAACCGCCTAATTCTAGCGCACATCGGATGTTGTAACAGTGCGGGAGAAGATTCAGAGAGATCTATGGACGCTACATGTCCGTACGTCCTCGTCAATCAAGTTTCTTCAGACAGGTGAGTGCCGTCTGCGACGGATGGGCCTTGAAACAATAGTGCCGAAAGACTTTACATGGTAGTTGAACTTCCTACGAGAGTGTTTGAGAAGCTTTATTCCGATAACTCTTGTATGATGTCTGAATCGTACGTGCGTCATTGTTACCATTTTCTTATCCAAGCCAGTTGCGAATATCCCTTCATCGGAAATAAGCCACAAGTAAGGGCAGCTGAGTGGGTTCAAACAACTCATCACCGTACTCAGAGGGGCTGCTTGGGCTAAGCAAATTCTCCACATCTACATCAGAAATGGTTCCACCTTGAACTGAAATCAGCATCAGATGAGCTGCTTGAATCGCAGGTAACGCTCGTCCAGCCTACATGTATGTCAAATCCGGAACATCACTGGTGTCTGTCGTGGAAGCCCGAACAAATAAATTCGTTCGCACCTTCAGTAAGGTAAAACTGCATGTAATCATTGATGGCCAGTTAGTGTCCAATGTATGCTGAGATGTAACTGTAATGCAAGTACTAAGTAGTTTATGGCTCGGTTTCTGCTCTGGTTCCTACACATCTGACAAGTTTTCTCAAACTTTTTCACGTCCCATTCCCCTACAATTTCTTGGTCTTATATTAATCACACTGGACTCATTATACCACCACCCCCATTTTTTCTATCCGAGATCGTTCAAGTGTTTGGAAATGTTATTAAGTTTATGTTCATCTTCAGAAATCTGCTTATATGTGATGGTTAGACAACGGAAAATTCAAGCTTGTACGGTTCGTGAAAAGAAATTTTGCTTCTGATAGCAAGCTCTGGGGTGGGAAAACTTCAGCGATGGAATGAGTGAGCTGTGACATAGTTGGCTGTTAGCTACGCATTGTACTCCACCGAGTTTGCTTCTTGTTTATCATATATAACCTAATGTCAACATAACTGCCTCTCAAATACCTAACACACGAGCGGTTTCAATTGCAATAGCATTGTAGTTTACACACTAAAAATATGGCAGGGAATGCATTTTTACAACAAGTGAGCCTGGAATTCCCAAGCCGTCTTGATACTACCGATTGATCTGCTAGCCATGAGAACCTACCGATTTTGCGGTCGATGCTTTCGGCACCGTCAGTTGTTCTGGTCTTGGTGTCCAATTCACACGTCTGACGGGTGTAGACCCGAGAACATACAAATTCCAATCATCCGACGCAGTTTTTGCATGCGCGCGCATGAAGTCATGCTTCTTTGAATCGGCTGACGTTGCTCGGGTCCGTTTTCGCATCAGCGACCGCGTTCCCGGAGGCAAAGATTGTGAAAATTGACGAACCGCATGTTCCACGGTGTTGTCACCATCAAATATGCTGGCTTGAACGCCTTGCGAGATAGTAATCAGCTTCTCGGGAGTGGAATACTGTGTAGACCGACTGAGAAACATGGTCGGTGAGTGTTGTTTTGTAGTTTGCATCGATACGGGGGAACAATGCCCAGGTATACATCCGGATAGTTCATCTGAGTCCACGCTGTACTCCGTATAGGGGCACGTCAAACAAGATTCGTGCTCTTTCTTTTTGTTGTGGAACACAGTGTCCTGGTCACCGAAACCAGAGTCTTTTGTGTTGGGACAGACCTGAAATTTACAGTGAGTGGAAACTTGGTAATCAGAACGAGGTAACAGAAGCATACAGGACAGAAGAGACGTTTATGAAGGTTTGTGTGTTTTCGTTTACGAATGCCGGCTCAACTGTCTGGTTTAGATTTCTTAAGCAAACCGATTCAAAACGGCATATTTCTGCACAAATCAACGGTCTTCCGTGAACTGTGCTTTGCTTAACTTTAACAAGAGCAGATGACTGCTCATTGGAAACCAAGTGTAAAATCACCAGGTACATATGACGAATATGGAGGGGAAAACCATTGATCACACGACTGTGACACACGTTACTCAATAGGCAGACCCAATGAATACCCTCAAATGGCAAACTATTCATTAAAAATGGTATATGATGACAAAATGAATTTGTCGAAGGTTCAAATTATAATCTCCGAGTTTGTTGCATTTTATTGAACGTCATTGTGGTTCTGATACTAGTGGATCGTGAATTTAGCCCATTCGTGAGCATATGTATTCATGAAACTCGTGGGACTAATGGCAAGTAAGCTGGCTCGAGCTCAACGCTAGACCCGGTACAACAACGATAAGTGACAGAGAGCTGTGGAAACACTCACGAATTCCTCGTATTTCGGATTGAATGTACTTTTATACGCAACTATGCGGCGCAATCAGTTAAGGAATGAGACAGACAGTTTCCGATCACCACACTTTCTCTTGACGTTTGATTCGCGGAGGGTTCACCTGTTTGACAGATGTCGGAACGATGGTAACAAGGTAATCAGAACACTTCTGATGAGCTTTGGTCGTGTCATTTCGGCCGATGGGCACGTGCAAATGACGTGGTGTCGTTTGCGGACTCCTACCTCGCAACTTGCAAGTATTGTGGTCCATTTGTCTCTCTCTACATGGATGGCTAGTTTAGTAAACACGAGTAAGTCTAGGTTGAGGGAGACGTGCATCATTGATGAATTCTAGGATGAGAGACACCCAAGTTTAACAAAGCATGGCAGAAGTTTCAAAAGCGCTTGTAGTGCAAAAGTGACAAAAAACAATTCCCTTCTTTTTACATTTGTGTATCTTGCTCTGCTCTTTATCCTCCTTATTTTAGTCAAGTTGCGGAATTGGCACTCATTCTGTCCTCAGAAATGTATCAAAACAGCAATCAATACTAATAACTACACGAAATTCCAAAAGGGACCAAGTGAATAATCCACCTGAATGCGAACATCATGATCAGGTGTATGGTGATCAAGTCATGCCAACCGAATCATCGACCATAGCATATGAACTAAAATCAAGACCACCTGTATTTCTGCATTATCCTAGTCAATCTTGAAAGTCCAGTAAAATGTTATATATAGATGGAAACACGAAGCAGAACGTTTGCTACTAGTGGTTTTACAAACAGGGCCAAATTGAACTAACAGTAGCAAAAGCATGTAACACCAGGTGGGAAATAAATACAAACTCAGCGTTTAAGTTGGTCAGTCACATTGTACGGTCTTGTTTCTTTGTTCTGTGACTCAGTGAGTGATGTCCCTAGTTAATGGATATTCGGCGTGTTTCTTCATTGTACACTGAATGAAGATAGGTCATTAATTGATTACTTCCTAATGTCAGTCATCGGGTGTTTCACTGTTGTACATTCAGTCAGTGCAAGTTAGAGAGGAAGAGAAGATGAAGACATTGGTCAGTTACCGTGTGAAAATGATTGGGAGAGAGATTGGCAGACGCCTGTAGCGATTATCTTTGCAGTCATGTGATCTCGGAGATGGAAGCATCAATTCAAACAAGATAAAAGAAAGAATCGTTCACTCTGCCTCTTACATATATGTATATATTATGCAACGGACCACAAAAAGTTAAAAGAAATGATGATTACCCATAGAAATAAGGAAAGGAATGAGGAGGAAAAGGAAGCAGACATGAAACTAATCTACACAAAGATTCATCACACTAGGTCCACTGAATTCTAGTCTTCGACATATCGGATAGTCTCCATAGCCAATTGTTCTGTGCAGTTTGGGCTCCAGCCAGGAACGCCATACTAAACTAAACTTCAACGTTAGTGTTCTCATACTCCGAACCCAAGTAATACGCTGGCCATCAGAATTCCGCTCCCATCCTAACCGGCTATCAGAAAAAGTGTTGTGAGCTAAGAACGCGGATGGCACAAGGGTTATTTACACAGAAAACCAATTCATGGGTTATGCGTTTCAACAAAACCACAAACAAAACACTCATCTACGTACGACACTCGTCCCAGAACGTCACAGTTACCACGGGCACCTATGCTCAGTTCCTTTATGTAGCAAGAACCATTTCATACGATGCTGCACTCCAATGTCCCTTCTATCACTATCAGCTTAAATAAGGAAGTTTGCGCTTGACAGAGCGTAGAGTGAACTTGTTCCTAATGTTGCATCATCGGACTCCGCACAGATACTCCAGAGTGACTTACGATCACGTAATGGTAGCTCAGGCTACGATTCTGCGGTGTCTAACGATTTGGCACCTAATGACAGGTAGCAGGTCAGATTCCCTGGTGTGCGCGGTGAAAATCAAGCCCAGCTAGCTCGCAAAAGCTATCCACCATTTCGCTGACAATCAATGGGTCCAGCTGTTTGCAAAAGCAGACTCTTATCTGGTCGCAGTCTGGTGGTGACCTGAAAATAAAACTGGACATGTCCCCATGGCAGCGCATCCATTGAGAAATAGTCACTCTATTATATGGTGGAGATATCACACCGTTGGGGTGTTGATGAGCTGCATGGGAATATCAAGCTCAACCCCCACATTGGACTTTGAATGTACATGTAGTCTGATAGTGCACTACAGTGGATGTGCTTAGCGCCAGTGAACTCATTTTGATTATAACCTAACGCATGTCAAGTGAGAGAATGAAGACCATCAGTTTAGAAAGCTAACGGACTGATAACGTTGTGCTTCACACTGTCATAAAACAGATGAGTCTGACAAAAAGACACTGTGGCTCATGCAGCCACACTTCAATAGTGAAGTGGAACGTCCTACATGAAAAGAATGAGCAGAACGATTATGGTGGGTGAGACGGAAAAAACAGAAATATTTTGGATGCATGCCCGCTAACGACTGCGATACGCTGCCGTCTTAGACAGCATTTCCAGCTACCGACTTGAACGATCATGGGGACATCAATCAAGCATGCGACGTCTGCCCTATCCAACGGCTTCGCTCAACTGTTTTCCGTCACAGCACACGACGGTCGGTCTGGCAAACGCTCAGCTGACATGCAGACCATGTGATAAAATTGTAGCGAGAAGGTGTCCAATAAAGCACAATCTTCATTGTCCAAATCGCCAGTCACATGCAACACGCGCTCTCTCGTTTATGAGTCATAATTCCAACCCGCNCGAAAACTCGCACCTCCGGCCTGACAATCCACCACAAAATGATCGCAGACTGTGAAACGTCGTTAAGTATCAAACTAATCATTTATCCCAAATGTTCCAAAGGACGTGCTGGCAAACGATCGTGTTCCCCACATGACGCGTCAGGCCACCTGTGTGCCCCACACTCGCGCCAAGGCTCGAGGTGCGTTCTGGTTGGTCGCGGCTTCAACGACCAACGGCTCACTCGTCCACGCACTTTAAAACGACACCAACGCTTGTAAATGTGACAATACAGGGTGTACTTCTACTAAATGGACTGTACTCACTGCCATTGCTATTGTCCATAAGGCTTGCTGCTGATGGAGCCCGAATACAGACACAAAATGCCCCCATTTGGTGTGAGCTGTCTGGCGGAGCCAACGACGGCCGAACACAGCAAATTTACCGCCCTCTTCATTCTGAACAGGCCATACTAACGAGGAACAGAGTAGACCAATACTTAGGTAAGCATTACACACCTTCTATTCCAGCGACAACTGGACGCTTCTTTGACTCTATAAATGACGAATGTTGGCACAAACGAGACATATCTTCACTATTCTCATCAACAACATTACAAGCACGCGAGATAGTGCTACCTATGTATGTGAAACAGTCAACAGATTTAAGTGCGACGCCTACGCTAACGAAGGCAGGAGTGGGGATGTACTAACCTGGAATCAGCACTTCGCACCTCGAAGGTATCCAATAACACCCGAACAAGCGTGAATCACTTGTCACTGACGAACGCGTGTTTCCTGATGGATCTGTGTGACAATAGCAGGCATTTACCAACATTCCTAACATACCCTATTTCTGTGATCTGTAACGACCAACTGGAATTGTGCTGATTTTTACACTTGTCACATATACCTTATATAATTGTAAAAGATTGAAGAGAGTGACTAGAGAGATCTGTCTGTACAATTGGCTCCCTGTGAATTCTATGAGAATACGGAAAGGAACTCTATGGTTGTTAAACAAACCTCAGTTCTCCCTTATAAAAACCGGCATAACTGTTGACAAGAGCCAGTTACAAGGTAACCCTTCAGTTTCCTAAACTGTCTAAAAAGGTTCGTAGTTCTGTTATCTACCTATCGCCACCATTCTCAGCCATATGGGTGAGAAGGTCTGGCCTGAGAGTTCTGTTTCGCTTCGATAACAAGCTACAGGGCCACTTATTCCTCCAACGGAAAGCAAACTGGGACATAAAAGCTGACCTTACTGGTTCCTTCGAACATATTGGCTGGTTGTACTGAAGCCCATAGCCAGTGACGTAAGAGTGTCTCATTCGGCAGAAATGTTTGCCTAACCTGAGAGCACAATTCATGAGACACTGATGTCTCATTCGAAATACCCTTGTGTGCTGTGAATGTCTTCAAGACTACATCAGGTTTTTAAATGAAAGGTTTTTCAACTGCACTGGATAACGGCTGGCGGTACTCGATTCGGATTAGCCTGTCACAGTGACCGAAGCCAAAGGACGCTTGCGTTTATCCATCACCGCAATTGGCTTGCACTGCACCAATTGCAGGTCCACCAACACACCACATATCCAGTGTAAACTCGAAGGAATAAGACTGGGAGATGTGCCAGTGGGGCCTTTGTGTCCAGCCGGCAAATGCTGGTTAGCCAGTTGATTGGTTATTAAGGAAGGGAAACTCTTATTTCTCGGAAACTAAACAGAGAGAGGCTGCAATGACGTGATCTAGACTAGGAAGAAAGATTTGTGAAGTGTAATACAAGAAGCATTGCAGTAAAGGAGTGCAGGTTGGTGCATCCCAAGGAGGATACGGTTGAAAAACAAAATTCTCATTGAACTATGAAGAGCCAGATAGACCATTCATCAAACAGTACAGCAACAAAGCTGAAGAAATTAATGGTAGGAGATTGCAGACACCCATGTATCTGAAAAGAGAAGCGGATTAATTGTCAACGACCAGGCTGTTGGCCAATGCAGTCGTTAATAGGAGAGGAATGGATATACCGACATGATCTACCTGAGCCTAACGTACTCGTCACCTATTCGCCGACGGTGTACTATGAGTACGTTGGTGGCCTACTAATCCCAATTGGTCAGCGCATTCGCGGCCGCACACATCACGACGCCATATAGTCACGTCACCGCGACCTATGGCACCGCACGCTTCCGCTCGTGACCGCGCAATAAGTGCTCGCTGAACTTTTGGACGCCCGCCCGGACCGTATTCCTCCGGGACATCCGGTTCAACGCTAGGTCTTCCCAACATCTAAAATCAATGTTACAACTGGATAACACACACATGCACATGGCGACAGTCAACTGCTGGGCGATCGAAGTGCCCATAGTTTAAGTATACCTTTACCAAACACCTCCTTCTAAATATAGAGGACAGCAGTGCCGCATGCTTACAGGATCGTGCCTTATTGTCCCAAACTCCCGCGCAGACAGTAGTGCGACGTACACTGTAAATGCAGCCGCCTTGTGTTTGGTTGCTTCCGCTTGACTGACTGATATGGTTACATCTAAAGTCGTTGGAGTGCAAAATAGTATGGTCCTCGGGGTCAATGCAGCGCACACAAGTAACCAGTAAGTTGGAGGTGGATAAGCTGCTTGCCGCCGTTCAGAAAATCGACTAAACGAGCAAGTATTAAACAAGATGCACTAATCTCTTCAGCAATCAGATCACACCCAATTCTTCTAACCAAATGTAAAATACTGTGGTTACCTAAGATCCAGTGGTCTCTCCAAGTATCCTATTAAAAACCGCCTATTTTCAACACGTTCCTTCTGTAACCATGCTTGTATGTATGCCTTCTATGTCGGACCTGGCACAGATTTGATGGAACCAGCCTCAGGTACACAATTCGGATAAAGATTTCCACCTTAGCAGCGAGTGTCGCTAACTACCATAATCAATAAGGTTGCTTCGCTTTTCGGTCTTTTTCTCATCCCCCACGTTAGTTCGATAACTGTTCCGTTTCAGCCTTTTAATGGCTGCTGTCATCGGTTCCAGGGAAGGCTAGATATAAACGACTCTAACTGTCCACGACTGTGTTGTTGAGAGCAAACCTGTTTCAAGACCCACTTCATTACTTTACTTAACGTCAATTTGGACAAACATTCGAACGTTCTTCAGGCAAGATGTTAACCTTCTTCATAAAAACAATAACCAATAAGTTGCAAAAAATGGCATCAGTTAATCTAATTGTACTCATACATGATCCTCAGTGAGTTCACTCTATAATCATTGTGTTAAGATGGACGGCTCTATTACCTATAAACACTGACTTTCAGATTCAGTAATTGATATTCAAAGAGGTAGGCACGCGTTTGGACACGTTCTGAAGGTAAGCACCACTACCTCGCAAGCCGCTTATTATGTTTTCAATGCAGTGTTTGAGAAGAGGCCTCAGCTTGTTGGCGTGAGGTAAAAGTGGTTTAGGTAGTTGCCAATCATTCGCATGGATAATATTCTCTCCTAGTTGGGCTGTACAGTGCCTCCTCAGAAAGAACGACGCTTTCTCCCTTACAACCTTGTGGCAAGGAGAAAACAGAAAAGAACATAAATTCCAGACTTGGTCATCAAATACTCATCTACAAAGAACACGCTGTGCTGGACCACAGCGTAAGCTGACCAGTGCCTCTTGTTCATTCTCAACGCATCCATTCGTCCAGCATCTCGATTAAGTAGGTTCGACTCTTGAACTCTGGAGCAACATCATACACAACACTGATCATTACTTTGTGCATTCCTCGACTATAAAAGTGAACTTGATTTAACCAGCCGAAATACATTTGTTGTCTCTTAGACCCAGGCGTGTACCTTACAAGTATATAAACACGTTGCCGGTCTTTTATTCCCAAGGTTCAGTTCAAGAGAGGGTCTGCAGTGAACCGTGCGATAGTTTCAGCAATAGGAGAGGCGTAATTTAAGATTGCTCATTTTCACCATTTTGAATTTTATGACGGGCGAAATGATGGGGGGCTGTCGGCGGCACTCACAAGATTCCAGGGTGGACCTCCCATTCGATGGGAAATCGAACGTTCCTGACAATGTTGACGACAAGCTATGGTTTGCTAATTATCAAGCAGCACAGACGCTAGTTCGTTCATTACCGATTATTCCGGAGTGTGGTTTTCGGCCTGAAAGCTGTTTTAATTAGAATTAACGTCGTGCAAGGGAGTTATGAAGGTTTTTTTATCAATGTGTTTACTTGGGGAGTTGCACCAGTAGCGACGGAAGTATAGGTGAAGAAACAGAGGTTGGTATCTTCAAGGCTAGAACAGTATTCGCCAAATTAGTACATCTCTGACGAAAGAGAAGAATCATTCCGAAGCTTGAGGTCCGCATGTATAAGGTTATGATACTTTGTAGTTGCGAAACTTGTCAGCTGAAGACAGAAGACGTGAGCCACCTTGAGGTATTTGACCATCGATGTTCGCATGCGATTGATCAAATCGGCTGGCACTAACGGGTAAGCAACAAAGAACTTAGAAAGCGGACAGTCAGTAGCGTGCTGAGTGAGTCGTTTTGTCCAATCACTGGGGATGTACACACTTAGACGATTAGGTCATGTGCGGAGCGTGGCAGCTATTCAGCTATCATGCAGAACACTTTTGTCGATGCCGCAGTCGGCTGACTTGGGGTGCGGGGTGGACAGATGATCTGATGTAGGGCAACGGAGTCACCTGAAAGTTAGCCACAGTAGGTCAGGTTCGTCTTCTGTCTATCGGAGCCCACAGAGTTGGTGATTGGAAACTTCGGGGTGAGGTGGCGTGTAATTAGGATAATCAGCATGAGTGTTGTAGTTTAGCTAGAGTAAGTAAGCTGACCTGACGATCGCGGATTATTTCAGTAGCAAGTACGCCTGTTTCACCACATGGTGTACGCATCTTGATGTTGAGTGTTTAAGGCACTGTTGTTTTTGGTAGTTGGTTCCTCTTCTCCCTTCCCTTTCTTTCCAAATATTTTCTTCATGACTATGTGACAATTAAGCACCAGCGCGGACTACTGAAGTATTGTTGTCCTTGATGATGATGACGACATTCTTAGTCTCAAATTTGCTCAAACCATTAATCATTTCAGTTCTATGGACTTTCTTACTTAGTACCTCACTAGGTAATTGCTGTCCTTGACCCTTGACATATGGACAAGTTGAGTTAACTGCGATAGACTTCGATCCCGTATATATCAAACATAAGCGGCTGACATGTAGAGAAGCGCGATCTGCCGACAGTGAGTTACCAAAGTTTCCCAGATCGTACAGAATTAATGGACTTCTTGTTGAGACTAGCGTTCTATCTCAGAGTTCCACTCTAATCTTGTTATTCCCGTTTTTCGTCCCTGAACTACCGCACCTGGTGAGTTTCCAGGTGCCATTTTGTGCGCCGGGGACAGGAAAATGTGTAATAAAATTGTGTAGCACTCTTGGATGGAAAACGCGTTACAAGGATTGTGGTGATGTGAACTGATAGACTGTAACTCTTTGTTTTCACTGATAGCTCGGTAGCTCGTTGGTACGATGTAAGCATCATAGATGTTGAATGTTTGAGCACAAACATGGTAGTTTTCAGTAGCTGTGCTCCCTGTATTTATGTTTTCATTCCGTTCGCTACAGCCTCATTTTTTCTTCTTCATGGTTGTGACACTCAAACATCGACGCAGACCACCGATGGACAACTGTCTTCGATGATGACGAATTGCTCATTGTCGCACTGAGTACATTCCTAACCGACAAAAAGCGTTATCTAAATCTGTGAGTGACGCATGGAAATCATGGAAGCTCACAGCTTGTGCCTCGATAGCAGTGAAAACTGGCATGGATCGTAGGGTTGTTTAGCACCTTTCATCTAGAGAGCTTTTCCGATGTTCACCTTACTTATACGTCCTCACCTTGCCAACCACTCTTTATGAGTGAAACACTACAGTGTAGGGTAACCATGCGCGTTTTACCGGTTCATTCATGTTCTTGTCCAGGGGAATCTCCAAAGCGGGGCAAGTTTTATGTGTACTATATGCATACCGGAATCGACCAGTGTTACATCAACCGTCGCATCCATTAAGGTACCTTCTTGTATTTGGTACAAATCAACGTCTTCGAAATCTCTGACTGAAGTCGCACCTACAGTTCTGTCATTTGAAATTCAAACAACATTCTATCAGTGTCAGGCTGTCTGATCTTGGGCACCTTGTCCAAATTTGCTGTGACAGCATCATCGATTGGTGACTTTAAGCAGACTCGTGATGCTGGTTCGGGACTTCAGTCGACGGGGACAACTTCGGAGCAATATACTACGTTTACCGTCAGCAATAGCTATTCATCAACCGTTGAAATACGCTTGTTTCATGCTTGGTTGTCATGTTGGGTTTCTCTTTCAATCTTTTAATCCTAATACCATTTGCTATTTCCATATTCTCTTAATCCTTATCAGGCACGATGTGGAAATGTTTGTTTTCCCTCGTCTTGTGTTTGTTCTTCCTTTGTCCTACGACTATTTACCAGTGACCAACACAGGTTCAGTCGTGAACAAACTCTGCAAAAGTGTGACCTTTGCGTCCCCTATCCAGAAGATCGGACAACCTGATCATTACTCAGAAATGATTGTGGTTCGGTCAGGCACAGTGGTCAGTAGCTTGACCTCAAAAACACTAAGGACAGCACAAAAATTTTAACGTGCACAAAAGCAAACGTTACTGATACACATCAAACCATCGGGAATCTTTGATAAATTTAACTTGGAACAATCAAACCCCTGATCGTCGTGTAATAGATGTTAAACTGGCCTACCTTCCGGCCGAGCTGTTTAGAGTGTAAGTAAGAGACTCTTAACTAATCTTCTGAACCACCTGAATAACTTAACTGGTCGAGAGGTAACAGTTAGGATTGGTTTTGAACTAGAGTCAGGTGTCTCGTACAACATCAGTTTAGAGCAGGACGAAGCATTTTAAAGACATTTTGCTTCAAACTGTTAGAAACATGATTTTGCAAGTAGGAAATTGCCAAACCCATTTCTTTGGAAGCAACAACGTGTGTCAGTGTTCGAGCATCACATAAACAAGGGCAACCGAGCGCAATTTACTCTGTGATTTTTCGGTGCATTCGAGTACCCGATGCGTTGAGATCCAGTGGTGAGCGGTCGGAGTGGTGCAAGTTGCATCGGCGCACCGCCTTCAGCTAAACTATCTTTCCTGCTGGGGTGAGGGGTCGATTTCTTTAAACTGGCTACCTTCTGGTACTGGCGCAGACGACGAATGTTCTCGCGAATGTGATTTTTTGAAGGTTGGCCTGTTAAAAAATGAAGTGTGGGGAAAATCGTAAAGCGTATGTAGGCAGTGGAAGTTACCGCGAAAATGTGGAGGTCAGTAGTGCGATAAGAGAGGCTATATTATTAGATAAACAATTTTCGAATTGAATGATGAATGTGTGCGCCACTCACTTGGAACTGAGGTCGAACAAAGTTTGAATTGTTTGGCCAGTCACATGAAAAATAGGTGGATTTATTCGGATCGCATGATTCAATTATGTGTTGTCGATAAAGCCGATTCAAAATTACGTTGTGTGAAGCAAAGTCTAATAGACTCCGGAAGAATCACTAAACACGACAACAACCCCGGCTACGTTCGAAACTGGTTCAGTTCGCGTGATGTTTTTTGTCAATGCAATGGATGCGACAATATTTGACTCTAGTCGTGAGATTGTTTACAATGTCATCTGTAACATTCGGATGGCTACTAGCCTACGCAGACTTCTACCGACTGAATTCGTATCACGTTCATGATTCACCTAAGGAACGAAACGCGGTATTTGGAGAGCCGCGGTTGTGGCCCACCCCGGGAGAGCTTAGAGAAATACAAAATTTCCGGGTGAGTTACAACCTAGAAGTGGCTACATACCGAAAGAAAAAGATGTGTTATAAACTGGGCTATCGGAATAAACCATGTCTGAGGCATACCATTTTAGTTACCCGACCAATTATTTTATAATCGAAAATAACGAACCATGTTAACGATTTAGACAAGTGAATTGGAACATGAGAGCATGTACTATGCAGCACAAAGACAAGTGGACAATAGACCCGTTATTTCTTTATCATTCCTCAGGATGTAAATATGAATGTGAGAAACTCTGACTAATTGGGTCTGGTAGATACCACTCGTTACCTTCATTTAGGAACCGTTTTTATTACCATGGTGGTAAGTGAAATTATGATCCACTTCTATATTGATATCTATAATGAGAGTGTTAATACAGTGTTATAGCGAGAAAAAATCACACGAAAACAACTGATATTAGCATTGTTCAATGTTTATTAGCAAGCGGTCACGACATTCTGTTCACAAAAGATTACTTTCTAATACTGATCGTCCGCTGTCAGTTCAGACACTTTTGAGCAGCACTGTTTACTTGAACGATAACCTATCATGCGAGGTACATCCCATGTTACAAGGTTGGTAAAACGAAGCCGTGAATGGGTCGGTGTTTCAAGAGATTGTTAGAAAGGTATACCGTGCAGAGTGAAAAACGGAAATGATGAACTGTTGGCATGCTTGCAGCGCGGATATCAAGATACTGCATGCCTGAACTTTAAGGCGTTTAAAAACCAGTGGTCTGTGTTGGTTCACACAGAGTTTAAGGAGAAAAGACACAAGCATGTTGAGGCCTCATTCTATTCATTCGAAATCTCGAAAAGAAAACGGAAAAATAAATCATAGAGCCATTATGTTGACATAGAGGCGGTAAAACAGAATGGACGGAGGGAAGAGAGTAAATACGCCTCATCACCGGAGCGAAAAACTAGTTTGCCTGACCGATGATCTGTGAGAACAAGGGTTCATATGTTGAAAGACATGGCTGAAATATAATCAAACCTGTTTGGTATGTGGGCACGTAAATCACCCATATAGTGTCATTCTGAGCTGTCAGCTCAAGCACCAACAGCAGAGCATGTGTTTACCAAACCACGTGATTAGGTGCATCGCACTCGCACCTAACTAAGCGCCCGTGGAACGGAACCATATAGTGAGGTCAAGATTAGTCAGTCAAGTAACTGTAAAAAACATGTGATTCGTTATCCCATGTGATGTACGCTACTATCAAAAAGTAGGTGTCCTAATGGTGATTCTACCTGACCGGTAACTTCACAATTCTGACGGCCAACAGATTAGTGTTGGTGTATAAAACCTGAAATGTGTATTCAACTGTTAACTTTATTGAACAAAACTAGGCCTGCTTTTGAGAAACTGACTAATTTCAAGAAGTTCAGAGGATGATAGGAGTTGTTTGTTGTACAACATCGTACAAATGCAGATTCCGCGTGTCTCAGTTCTACGATTGCTTTATGAATAATCCGCTGTTAGTATATCGTAACGGTTGAACATATGGCATCTGATAAAGTGCAAATCTTTGCCCCTTGTTCATCCTGTGCTTCCGAAATTCCTTCATTAGTGAACATTTTTTTGATAAAAACACATAAGCAATATAACAAAAGGCAGCGTATCAAATTACCCGTAAACAGATAATAGTTTATGATCATGATTGGAATGTCCGGAGTTGAAATCCCGGCCGTGGCAAAGATATGCACTACTGACGAGCTCTAATGAGAGCGAAACTCGAGTCTAGTGCTTCTTTTTGAAAGAGGCTGGCTGGAAAGTCTATCTGAATGCGAACGCTGCGATCAAATGTGAGTGATGGTCAACTTGAAAATAAACCAAATCTCCGACTACTCATCAGTAATAGTTTATGAATCGCACCGATATCCTGCCACTTGCTGCTTAAGTAAACATTGAATGTATTGGTTACATTGCCTAAGGCTAGTTTTAACTACAGAACCATTCGAGAGGTAATATGGAGCTTTGTTACATAAAGACCATTCTCTTCTAAGCAATCCGAAGTCAAAAATGTAGTCAGTCACGAAGTAGCTTGCAGACACCAATAGGATGGCTTGAAACCACCGACAACCTGACGCATAAAAGCTGGAGAAGATAGACTACATCCTGAAATGAACAGTATGCGTTTTTAATAGACAAACAGGGATTTTTGTGACAGTACGACATATTGAGTAGAAGCTTCTTGAACGCGATCCGTCTAAGCAAAACAAAATTAACCCTCAAATACCTGCAGAAGTATGTTTCAACCGTTAACAAAAATCAATAAAATTGATATAAATTAAGTCTATGAACTAAGTGACTTTATTGAGGGAACTGATGCCAACTTTGTTATTCAACATCTGCGAATACACAATAGCAAAAAATATATTAGTATTTCTGCCGTGTGACTAAGATCGCACAGTTTACATCGCAAAAATATTTCTCCCGAATGGTTGCTAACGTCAGAGTACGTAGAATGCATTTTCGTAAGTACGATAGCTGACGTTGGTTTTGACTTGGAATATGGATAATAGACGACCATTTCTTTCTTCCGCATTAGTAGATAGATGTGGCAAGACAACGGTGAACTCTCTGATCTTTGGTACTATATCGATCATAAAAATCCGTACACCCAACGCCTTTTTTGTTTTGTGACAAACGTGTGGATGCAAAACAGATGTATCGGGTAAATTTGTTCAAACAACCATCATTCGGAAGGCAACAGGTGTTGGATACCCGCGACTTGTCGACTCCAAACTTACTTTCACTGTTGAAAAAAGTGTAATTTCTTTCTTGCAAAAAAGAATGAGAAAGCGCACTGTGATGTACGGTTGAAAGGAGAGTAATGCGTCACTTTTGCTTCGTTTGGAACCTCTAAATAAATTGACAAGATCTGTCAAAATAAAAACAAGCTGTCGAAAAGATGAGACGTTCTCTTTCTGTTTCTACTGACATACCGTTGTAATTGAAAAGTAACGTTCCCATCAGTGTTTTACTAGTGTGTTAGGGTGTTACTGGTAAAAATGTTGTTCATGGTAAATTTATAATCTTCACATAAACACATCATCATCGTCATTATTATCATCAACATTTTCAGCCCTCACACATACCCTTGAGAACTACGGCTCAGACCACGGTGGCCATGACAATCATCCACAGATTAGTAGCATAATATATAAGTATAAACATAAACAGGAGGAAATGAGGAGAAATAAGGAAAACAGAAACAACAGAGCTTCAAGAAAAGAACAGTTTACAACCTCGCGGACACATGTCGATTGTTTCGCAGGTCTCGGTCTTGTTCAACAAAAAATGGTAACGGAATCCACAATTGTACCTCAAACTTGTTTGGTTTATTCACCAAAAGCAGAATATTAATGTCATGTTTTTCGACAACCTCAGCTGTTCAGCGACCGCGATGGAAAAGTGAGGACTGTAAACCGTCGTGCAGTTCGTCTGAAATTTTACGGAAACACTTCTTATGCGAGTGGACCGGTCTTTGTGCATTCGTTGATAAACTGGATTTGTTCCTTAGTGCAAAAGCCGGCTTCAAGAAATCATTTCCAACAACTGTGGAATTTCAAGGTTTTCGCTTCAAAGGCCATTTACGGACTACCCTACTCCGTACAGCTCACAAACAATTTGTCAATCGAAGCCTTTCTCCGTATCCTAAGGAGAGATCGTGGAGCAAGAGTACTCAGTATGAAGCATGTTAGTTCGCAATACAGATGATCCACAGAGGAAACGCAGGAATGCATCACGGGCACAATGAATCGGGCAAGCATGCTATCTTTTCAAATCGGCAGTAGCATGGAGTGTGTTCATTCATTGTTCTCGAAGACTGCAGATTTTCAGATTTCACCAAACATTGCCTGCTGATCCGTAGAAGTTCTGAAATTCCGTTTTTGGAGATCTAAACATGTTGGCCTCGTTTCAGATGATGTCCATATTACCACTTTGATGTGTACTGACAGGACCGGCTGCGATTGTTACATAAGCGGTACTCAAGTGCCAATCGACAACGAACTTCTTGATATGATAAACTACTGTGTGGCTCATATGTTGACGGTGAAAACAGTAAGGCATCAGTGCGCTTTCAAGGAAACTGTCCGATTTTGTCACGGCTAGTCATGACTGACGTCACGCACAACTGTACAAACTGTAACATCATTATGTTCGTTTGCAACCGCCACAGTCTGGCTCACATACGACCCCTTAGGGGTTTTGAGGAATTCGGCAGCACCCGTCCAACTTATGGGACTTACCACGGAATTGGAGGAAACGTAGAATTTATACCAACAGGAGATGTGATGAAGACTCTGGCTTGTGGTTTCCGAAGAGAAAAAGTTTCATGGCTTTGAGGTTGGAAACGATCAAAAATTACCTGTTAGCTGCTCAAAAATTGAAGTCCGACGGCCAATTGGTTTTGTCAGTTCTCTCACTGTTTAAGTGAACGATATCCATTCGTATCGTTCTGAATGTGTGAAAGATTTCGATATATGACTTAAAGTGGTTTATCCACACGCGTTTAATGTTCATCACAATTAGACGTAACACGAAGCGAGCAAAATCACTCTCTACACTTCAGAAGGAAGCTGTGCCGTTTTTTTTCAAGTAACCATATTGGTTACGCTGCTCGTCCGTTCTTTTTCAGGCTTCTGTTGGGATCGAAAAAGACGCCTGGCCTGTAAAATAATCTGTTGCATGGAATCCTGTACAGGTTATGTGAAAACAGGATGACGAACGCGTACACCCATTTGCATGACTGACGTGTATCCACACACACTAGGCAGCAGTGCATTGTCATTTGCCAGCTATACAACACTTCTACACAAAGCATTGAAAAATATCAGACACATATGCTCTTTTTCTTCACAGTTACTGAGAGACAACATGCATCTTCATGTGAATATATTTTATCAAAACACATCTGAGTGCCTGTGGTAAAGTTGAACACAAAGTTCTGCCGTGTGTTTTGCACAACCTTTTTCACTGTCTTCAAGCTACCTGTTCAATCCGTCTACTGTTTGTCAACGCACAGTGCGTCGGTTATGCCATGTTTCGTTCGCTGTTGTTTTGGTAGCTGGACTACATTACATGTCATCGTTCAGACAATGAACTCTTAAAAAAGTGACATTTATTTTGCTGCAGTTGCATGTGGTAACATCAGGTCTTCATATTTTGTGAGCATACAGTAGTAACCTCATTTGAATTGACCTGAAGAGTGGTTAGGTATAGCCTATGATAAGCTGTGAAGCTGAAGTTTTCGCTTGTGTGCCATATCGAAGGCAATGTGAACTATCAACCGTAACGTCGCAATTTCCGATACACAACACTACCACAAACATGCATCAACTTTTAGTTTATTTATGCTCGTCCAAAAACCGACTGGTGTTAAGTGTGAGGTGGAAGATTCACATATAATCACACGCCACATTAATCGGATCTTCGAGTGGTTAATTTGTGGTGAGGTGATCACGATTTACTGATTGTACGCGTTTTAAGCGATTCTCACGTTGTTTAGCTGCAGACCTCCCACACGTTGAATAGAGATGCACTGGTGTCATTTTGAGTATATGATTCATAGTAAGGCTCTAGAGTGCTTAATGGTGAGAGTGCACATATACAACTGATTCTGTGCTGAACGACCCATGAAGAATGAGATAGCGTATGTGTGTGTGTGTGATAGTTTAATCAGGGTGGTCTGGGGAGTAGGAATATGAGATATTGCCATAGATGAATGAAAAAATATCCGAATTGCAGAAAATCAGCCTAACTACACACTACCATACATGTGGCGAGCACGCTTCAACGTGCAGAAGAACAACCGGCTGGATACAATTGTGGGAGTTGCACGTAAATTCACTCTGTCGGAAGTATTCAGGTAGTTGGGTTGCCTTGAGACTCGAGTTGGCTTCGAGAAAGCGCATCCAGCCTGCCCATTAGAAGATCAACTGCTGACGTCGCAATATTGTAGTAGAGCGTTCCAGATTGAGCACGTCTGGAAACCGAACTACAGTGGCGCGCAAATCAAACGGCCCAACCGATGTAGCTTCGGTGATTCAGTTCAGCTGTGGTGGTTTGAGGTCAGTAAAGGTAGGTTTCGTCAAGGTTGGTGTGGTTGACTAAAGTTTAAGTGCCAAGATTGGGTCTGCCCTGACAAGCTAATAGTGTTTGGAGAATGGCCCAATTTTACGTAACTTGTGGGAGCATGACGATGAACGAAGCGTTGCGATCCACTTTCTCGATCTTTCAGTAACGTGAAGGTCCTTCAAAAGACACCATCGACAAGCTGAAAAACTCAGCACGAGGCAGGGAGCATATGTGCACATGTCAGCCAATGCTAAACATTGACCTCCGTAATATAAGTCTGTAAATGAATGTTTGCGTATTACTAAGAGTAATGGCGTGCCACAATCCGAATATGGTTTTAAACTCATTAATTACGGCTGAACTCCAGGTTCGCGTACGACTCCATAGGCGATCTGAAATCTTTCTTTCTGGGAATCAAGCCAGCGTTGTACACTTGGCAAGAAGGTGACTAGTAAAGTAGAAAACAGTAGACTAGCTCTTTTTAGGCGCAGAATGCTGCCCTATGGTTTCAAAGACGGGAATCGGTTGACTTTCAAGAAGATGGAGAAAAAAACTGCGGTCATTCCAATGAATTCGGCCGCATGGGACAATCCGAATGTGGTTACAATGAACGATGATGGAAAACCCTCGTATTTGTAGTGTCTATCAAATGAGCCTAAACTCGGGATTACAGAAATAAGCAACAACCACTACAGGACCGGAGGATATTATGAAGGCACTGTGAAATCGTCAACATTTTTCTAAATTCAGCCTTGTAAAGACTTATTTTGCAACTTCATCTGACGCTTGAATCAGAGCAGCTAATGGTAGTGAATACGAAATGGAACTTTTCAGTACAATTGCCTTCCGTTCGTGTTGATCTAGGGCCGACTGTAACTCAAGCTTTTATTGATCCGATCAACGACAAACTGGCGCGACTGCTTGTGTACCAGAATGAAACAGTCGCCTTTCGGTAAACGTGGGGAATCATGACCAGCAACTGTTGATAATGATTTGACGTTTTGCCGCGGCCAACATGCCGATCAAACTGACAAATGCATCCTTCAGGGCAGAGAACTGAAATTCCTTTGGCTCATTCTTAGATATGATAAATAAAAACCAGCACGATAATGGTATTGTAAAATGTTTTCCGGTTTATCTTTTTTTAAATGGGCTGGAATAGATGGGACGGTTGCTCGTCAGAAACACAAGCCTGTATTTTCTAACATAGTGGTGTTTTCAAGTTGAGCATCACTCACATTTGATCGCAGCCTTCGCATTCAGATAGACTTTCCAGCCAACCTCTTTCGAAAAGAAGTACTAGACTCGAGTTTCGCTCTGATTAGAGCTCGTCAGTAGTGCACATCTTTGTCACGGCCGGGAGTTGAACTCCGGTTACGTGTTTGTTGAGGAAAGCGTACACGTAGCTTGTACACCATACGGTAAAATGGCCTCAGACATGAGCTCTGAAGCCAGCGGTATGCGACGAAGTCGACCGCAAAAAGGGTAAACACCTGAAGCAGTGTAGATAGGCCTGTCAATTACCAGCCGACGAGTACGGCACAAAGCTTAAAAGGATTACGGTGATGATGATGATGATTATTTACTAAAGAATCATTACACGTTGGCCAGGACAATCTTTTGACCGGTAGAACAATCGCCACATCAATTCGTAAGCCCATCAATCGTTTGTAGCTACAATCTGCACATTACAATGCGTTGTTACCAATGGACTTACCAAGATCAGGTCAAACAAAGCGCTCAAACGTTCTGATTTCATGTGAATCACGAACACAACCGTAGATGCATACACTAGTAATTTTGAGGACATGCTACGTGGCCTACTGATACACCAGTCAGCATTTACTAATCAGTATTTACGGAAGAGCTCTCTTTGTAAACTGAAACTGAGAACCTTTCATGACCATTTTTCTCGGTCAGTAAAGGCTATGCATTGCCAACTTTGTTATCGTGTTAATACACAAACACGCAAATGTTGATGTATCTACGTCACGAACTAATGTTAGAGTGCGTTATCAGCTTACCGATGGGCAAATACATTTGACTGCTGCGCACTGAGGGTGTGTTTGATTGCCACTGAAGAACGTCCAATTTTCCGAGGGAGCCACCCAGCTTCGTGCGCTCCAAACTGGAGTACGGCTTGGACGTCACATTTTGTTCTTCATAAATTTCATGAGTCGGAATCGGCCCGCTTAGTTTTGAAGTCATCCTTAACCTGAGAGGGTGAATAGAGTGCGGCAGTCAGCACAGGTATACGTAACCCACATTCCTGCTATATAAACCTAATGAAGAATGGAACCTTTTTTTAAAAAGTGAATAAAAACAGGAGAAGTTGAACAAAAACCCCATGGTATTCTGTCAATTCTGGCAACAACCTCTTCCTGCCATTCTTGAAAAGAGAAGGAAAGAGGAGGTCTGGTTCAGCAGCCTTGTTATGCTTCAGTAACTTATGCACCAGACTACTTCTGCTCTTGGTGAAAAGCAGTCTGGGAAGTGATAACTAACCGTTCGAGGTCCGTCGTCTACATAGTCTGGTTGAGGCCAGCTGAACTGATCCTCAGAATGTTCAGCCCACCTCCCAAGCCGGCGCGACTGGCTAGTGATAAGTGAGTCATCTTTTCACACATGGTCTGACTTACGCCAAGCAGAAGGGAAAGATTTCTGTTATTCCCAAATAAAAGGGCTCGCTCCGCCTGTCTTGATCGTTCGACCAAGTGGCGTCGACGGCCGCTGCACAGGCTGTCTTTCAACTTGCGTTTAAGTTCTCGACGGTCGTTGTTACATTCAGAGCCAGGTGGAATCGACAGACGCTTGCTCATGAGGTTTATCGAAGTGACAGAAATCTATTTCAGTCACAACTGTACGGCTCCTTCGGAAGACACCTCTTCACAACGAGCTTTCACAGCCGCTGCGATTTGCTCTCGGTGTTCGACAGGTTCTCTCACCTGACTCGAATTGGGTAATTTGTTTACCAGTGCTCCCCAACAAGCGTTCTTTACACACTCCTCGCTCGAATGCCAGTTAAGTATCCTGGACTTGCGAGTGTATGACCTCTGGGTAAACGACAAGACGAAAGGGGCACGCACGCACAACAACACGATCCGAGTCCAGGGAGTGGTTTCGAAATGCACAACGGTTTGTAACAAAGTAGCACCAGCCGTAACTGACTGCCATATAATCGGGTTCTGTTCGTGGCTCAGAAGCATGAAGTGGTCTCTGTATAGAACAATGCCTTTTCCCTCTGAAGTGCGGTGCTCGAAGCATAAACACCGTGACATGCGCACAGCTACACCAGTTCTTCGAAAGTGTCAATGTGTTGTGCACGGACACCAAACATATTTCCAAGCCATTTCTTTTCTTGAATTGATAATTACCTAGAAGTGAGCACAAGTGAATGACGATGTTAGAATCGCAGACTCAAATCTTTAACACACATCACACATTGAGCTCCAGATTGAGAGAGTACTTACCACAGCAGCTTGCTGATCAACTTGTTGAGGAGTGCGGAGACTGGAGGCGTCAGTGCTTATCAGTTTCCTTGGTTTTGGGTAACAATTATCTCCCGAGGAAGGCATAACATTTGGAGAGGGGCGAACAGAAGAAGAGATTCGTAACAGCTGAATAATGTTGCTGTCAACGACTGGAGAACGATAACTTCTAGTACTTCCCAGTCGTTTATGCCGCGGAAGGGGGTTGACATGAGAGATCCCACCCTAAATCTCCGACTCCAAATTCTGACCTGCGAGGCAATAGATATAGGGTTTTCATAGGTGAAGCTACCCGAAGCCAATGACTTGAGAGTCTGACTCACTTAGCAGTGAGGGGCTTTTCTAGCTCAGAAACGCAGTGAATTAGGCAATGTCTGATTCCGATTATTGCTGCTTGCACTGGATATATTTGAAACTACGATAGGCTTTCTTACTTATCCTGTTACCTAGACGTAACGGTCAGCCTTGTGCACTGCATTCATCCATGCTGGATGGGACTTCATTCCCTCCAGGGGTAGTCATGTCGAACAGGCCAAACGGTAGCAGTCAAACGAAAAGCGGATGCACTCATAGGATTGTACTTCACACTACTGACCGCGTAAGAGTGCACGATCCTATGAGCACACAGCAGGAATGTTTTTACCGCTGCAGCACTGCTCTCTTAAGAATCAGGAAGAAGGGAGTTAGAGGAGGTACCATCAGACTAAGAGCACCCCAACCGCCCAACCGTTGACCGTGACCGCCGGCATATTATTCAATACGGTCAGAAAACACCCGGTATCATTCAGGAGAAACAAGCACACCTTCACATTTACCTATTACAGACGTTTGGATTTAAGTCCCTTAGTGCATTATAGTGTGTGTCCATGGTGTTCGAGGACGGCTCTTTTTCCAATACCAGGTATTTGATGTACGACACCTATGACATTTTTATGTTATAACCATAACTAGCCGTGCAACGTGCAAAAGCGGGAAGCGACGATAAATACCAAGAGGTTCTGTCGCCCCCAATGTAGTTATTGGTTATTTTCCTTGGTTCTACTTGTCCAACGAAGGAGCCAAGAACGAGGCATGTGGGGGCATAGCTACCTAATTGTTTATGGTAGCCGCAGCACTTGGTAGCCAGATTTATACTGTACCTGGTATTCATCTAGCAGACTGCGTACTGTGCATCACGCAGGGTCACGTGTTTCTCGTCAGGCGCCACCGAACGCTAATCCGGATCACTGCTGGTATCACCAGCAATTTGGCAAGAAAGCCCGACGATGCCGACAGCCTTGTACCTTTGGTTCAGTCAGCAAACAGGGCAGCCAAATCCACATGGTTAACGACGTAACTGGCCCGCCTGGTCGCCTGTTCTTTCTAAAGGATCACGAGTCGGAGATTCGCTATCTTATCGACACAGATGCCGAGGTCAGCGTGATCCCACCTGAGACCCACGACTTGAACAGGTCATCTATTTCAAATCTTCGCGCGGCCAACGGAAGCATTATAAAAGTGTTTCGTCCGCGCTCTTGCACACTTAATTTAGGTCTCCGTAGGCCTTTCCGCTGGATCTTCACGGTCGCCGACGTCCAAATGGCGATTATCGGTACCGACATTCTCCAGCACTTCGACCTTTTGGTAGATTCCAGACGACACCGTCTGGTTGACCAAACGACAAAGCTTACAGTTACAGGAATTTTGACCGATAAAGTATCAATCAGTCCGGTATATCAAAGCTCTTCAAAACTAAACTCCCTTAGTTCCCTAATCGATCAGTATCCGATTGTTTTTCGACAGTCTTCATCTCTGCCTGCCGTCAGGGGTTCCACTAGGCACCACCTAGTCACGACAGGCCCGCCGGTGTTCGCCAAAGCTCGCAGGTTGACACCAGACAAGCTTAAAATAGCCCGCGCTGAGTTTGAGCACATGCTCGAGCTCGGAATCATTCGCCCATCCAGTAGCCTTTGGGCCTCTCCACTCCACATGGTCCCTAAAGCGTCAGGCGATTGGCACCCGTGTGGAGATTATCGTTCGCTCAACAACGCCACAATACCCGACAGGTACCCGATTCCGCACATACAGGACATCACGGCCAGCCTTCATGGTACCCGTGTTTCTCGAAAATTGATCTGGTGCGCGCATACCATCAAATCCCTGTTGCGGACGAGGATGCCGCCAAGACAGCCATCATCACGCCATTCGGTTTATCAGAATTTCTACTTATGCCGTTTGGTTTGCGAAACGCCGCACAAACGTTTCATCGACGACGTCACACGGGGTCTGGATTTCGTCCACCCCTACATCGATGACCTATTAGTTGCAAGCGCGTCTGGAGAAGAACACCAGATTCATCTGCGATAGCTCTTCGACATATTAGCAACTTTTGGCATAACGATTAACGCGGAGAAGTGTGTTTTTGGTCAATCAGCGATAGAGTTTCTAGGAAATTACATTGACCAGCACGGTATTCGACCGTTAACCGATAAGGTAAGAGTAATCCGCGATTTTCCCCGCCCTACCACCCTCGCCGCTATTCGTCGATTTAACGGGATGGTCAACTACTATAGGCGGTTTATTCCACATTGCGCTCAGCTTATGCAGCCTTTAACCGATTTACTCCGCGGCCGTCGTAGAGTTATCACCAACAACCATTGAGTCGTTCGATAGAATTAAGGACGCAGTAGCCACCGCCGTTATGTTGTACCACTTCAAGTTAGCCGCAGAAATAAGTGTAGCTGTTGAAGCGTCAGACACCGCAGTCGGCGCCGTACTTCAACAGTTCGTCGATGGACTCTGGAAACCGCCCGTTTTCTTTTCCAGACGTTTACTTCCGGCTGAAACTAGGTATAGCACCTTCGGTCGTGAGTTGTTGGCAATTTACTCGGCCGTTCGGCACTTCCGACATGCCCTCGAGGAGAACCAGTTTGTGATTTTCACCGACCACAAACCGTTGGTTTTCGCCTTTCGCAGTAGGTCTGAGAGACATTCGCCCCGCGAAGTTCGCCATCTGGACTTCGTATCCCAGTTTACGTCTGATGTACGCCACGTTTCTGGCAGCGATAACGTTGTGGCTGACGTTTTATCCCGAGTATCGGCACTAGTTGGTCACGACTCAATCGACTTCAATGCTATGGCCAACGCACAACGTTCGGAAAATGATTTCCGTGCCTCCTGCCAACAATCAGCTCTGCGGCTGACTGATCAACCTTTGCCAGCGTCTGCAGACACTATCCTTTGCGATACCTCTACTGAACATCCACGTCCAGTAGTTCCTACTCTTTTCCGACGACGCGTGTTCGACACGCTACACAACATAGCCCATCCTGGCATCCGGGCCACAGCAAAGCTCATTTCCGATAGGTACGTCTAGCCTGGTATGCAAAAGGATCTTCGCAAGTGGACACGATCTTGCCTAGCTTGTCAACAGGCTAAGGTTCACCGCCACGTGTCGGCCCCGATTGGCCGATTCCCTTCGATTACATCTCAACTTGCACATCTCCACATCGACATTGTAGGTCCTTTGCCACCGTCCAATGGAATGACATATCTTTTGACGATGGTAGATCGTTTCACGCGGTGGCCATAGGCCTTCCCCATAACCGACGTCCGTTGAGAGACTGTAGCACGCGCATTCGTTGAGCGTTGGGTTGCATCTCATGGTTGCCCGGCCACGGTTACGACCGACCGTGGCCCTCAGTTCGAGAGCGGTTCCTTTGCGGAAACACTGAGCGCGCTTGGATGTCATCGCACGCAGACCACGGCATACCACCCGGCTGCAAACGGTATGGTCGAACGCTTCCACCGACATCTAAAAGCAGCCCTCGCCGCGGTCGACGCAATCCGTTGGACAGAAGCCCTGTCAATGGTTTTACTCGGCATCCGTTCCGACCTTAAGACTGACCTTCACGTTTCCCGCGCTGACCTCCTGTACGGCCAACCACTGCGTCTTCCTGGCGATTACTTTTCATCTGCCACCGACGCCCTGCGATATGATGCATCTTACGCAAAACAGCTTGCTTCGCACATGCGCCGCCTCCGCGTCACGGACACACGAGAACAAAGCCGCGAGGCGTTTTTTCCTAAAGACCTCTACGACTGAACACATGTGTTCGTTTGCGTAGATGGTTTACGACGCTCGCTCAAGCGACCTTATGAAAGTCCTTTCAGAGTACAACGAAAGGATCGCTTTTACGTGCTCGAGGGTCAAGGTATTCGAGACACGGTTAGCATCGATCGTCTGAAACCGGCCTACTTCGAAAGGACAGAGGAAGCCTTCAATGCTCCTCTGCAGCCCCTATCCACGCCGGCAGCTGTCTCGGAGCAGCCTCGCCCAAGCGCATCGTCCTCAGCAGACATCACGACTTTGCCGAAGACGCCAGCACCCGCCGTAACGCGTTCAGGTCGTAGGGTGCACTGGCCGAAACGCCTCAAAGAGGATTAGTGTTTAAGAAATCTCGTTTTTTCGGTCATAACAAAAAGATCGCAAATTTTCTCCTGAAAATGCAAAAAAATATCGTTTTCAAAACAAAAACAATTGCGTTTGCCTAGGTTTCTCTCTCTCGAATGTCCCTATTCGCTGTATAATTTGGTTGAGTACGTCATTTATTTCTGCACTGATACTCGGCCAGTTTCGTTCTATTTTCTGTCGCATGTCTCATCCGACGCCGGCATGACGTGTGTGGCATCTTCGATCGCTATCATCCTCGATCTCGTATTGAATGTCGTGCTTGAACGTTCCGTGGATGCCTCGCTTCGAACATTTTTTTAAACGGTTGTTTCGGCANCGTACCTGGGGAAAACGCGACTTAGTGCGGCGAGCACTAAATCACGACATACAACTATGACGTCTAGAGAAGAGTCGGAAACTAGGAAAGCTATGCAACTTTTAAGGTTTACGAATTCAGAGAAATATTAAATCCGTGTTTCGTGACTCTCCAACTTATTTTTCAACCTCGGTGTAATTTTCAACGAAGTCAATGCATAATTTGAACCAATAAATGGAAGTATCAAAAAGCTCCTTAAAATCGCAAAGTTCGAGCCTGTAAAGTTGGGTTGCAACAGCCTACAGAAAGTATTTTCTTATTTTAGACCGCTTCCCTTGCAAAATTCCTTTTGGTTTTAGAAAGGAGCGTAAACCACGATCTGCGAATTCAGGTTCATAATGTTTGTTTCCTATTAAACTTACTTCACAGTCGATCGACAAAACTATAGTGAGCTTCAACCTGTATGAAGACGCCATGTCCTGGTATGCAAACCAGTGACATAATTCCATCCTAGAGTGAGCCTCATCAATGATGCAGTTTACATTTTGGCAGACTCACCACAGTGCATTAACCAAAATTCTTTAGGTCCATCATATCAGAAGTCACTCTCGTGAAAAAAGCTACTATTGCTTTTCGGGCTAGGTATTAGCATCGAATTTCTCCGACGTTCACGCTTCAGTTTTTATATCTTTCCCAGCCTTGGAATTAAGCAAGGGGTACATGTAGGTGAGGGTATAAAAATCAGTAACGGGCCAACCCACCGAAATCCGGGAGAAATCTTAGATCAAATCGACGTGACACCGCTTTTAATCACCGATCAGATTACAGGGCTCATCGGGCTCATTTTAAAAAAATTAAGATCAAGACGTTGCGTGCGTTTTTTGCAAGGGTATTCAGACTTAATAGGTTCTGACGCTCAAGATAGGCTATTTTCAGGCATTCTCTAATATTGCATCGAAGACAGCTACACAGTACTCAACGGTGGCAGTTTTCGCGTGCGTTTCGCATGATGCATTCGTGACTATGAAAGTTCTGTTTTTAAATTTTGAGAACTACCGGAATACAACCACCCCACTGGTAGCTTAGTAACCGATAACATTGGGTATTTTGGACCACGTTAAAGGGAAAAACTTGCGGTGAAAATATAGAAGAGTCCCGTAAACTGGACATCGTTTCTACTTACAGGGTTTCGAGTCATTTTCCGTATCTGCATTTGATGGAGGGAACGAATGTTGAGTCGCTTACAGGGTCGAATTTGAACGTAAAACAAGTCGGTTTTCAAGCACCACACCATAAAATAAGATGACCCGTACACCTTTCCGACTTGCGTCATTCATTTGACAAACTGAATTTACTCCCGAAGTCTCTACATTCTCACACTGAACTATGTGGAAGTACTAGGGTGGTGAACAAAAATGTGTAAATAGCGAGGGTATGTATGACAAGTAAACTCACTTGCTAGAAATTTACACTGTGGTAAACGGTGGAGTAAAAGTGAACAACTACACGAAGAACAATCAGATAATTGGAGAAGTTTCCAAGATGACACCGTCCAGAAAACCAACATTTACATTGGCGTATAGTCTGAAACGGAATTGAAGTTTAAGTATACACTTTTGAACTTTATTACGATAAATGAGAGAAAAATGTGATTTATCTGTCTCGACTGTGAGCTCTGCAGTGATCACCCATCATGGGGTTTCTCTGAAGATCCCGGCTACAATCGCGCTTCCCCGGTTGTCCGTTCTGTACGTTTGCTTCTGTGTACGCTTGCCATAGAAGATCTGATACGAAATCAGTGCCACCTTCTCCAGTCGTGCAGCTAATTATATGCAGCGAATGCATGTTCTTTTTCTGAAGATTCACCTCATTCAAGATTGTTTAACCTGTACTTCAAACGTTCTTTGACGCACTGAATGGTTCTACGCACTTTTCGCTTGGAGCACCCAGTGGGTTAAGCCCATCCCGCGTTCACATTTTTTATCTACCCTTGGTTGCTGCCGTTGGTCCCAGATCAGAGTAAGGCTGAAGACTTATCATATTTCCAAACATTGCTAGAAATACACGGTTTGTTTCCAAACACCACCGTATTCTTTTACTTCGACGCCTACTGGCACTAAATTGGACCGATCTTCACGAAAGTCGTTTTGTATTATGAATGGGCGAGGTTCAACTGCGCACACACTCGCCCACTACAGCTCGAAACATGCTGAATAATTCAACACACATTGTTGTCATTGGAAGAACGGAAAACTTCAGTTACTTTCAGAGGTGACCACTGTAAAGAATTACCTGCCTAGCGATGTTTCCAGAATCAGTCGTCGTAGGTGTTAAGAAAATAGCCCTTCAAAACGATATCTACCGAAATTTCACCAGTCACGATGTAGTGACCTCGAAATAACCCCGGTCTGCCTGCTGTATGACGTGTAAATTTCTTTCCAAAATCCTAGTTCGCACTGTAAGGAACTCTGCCCACCGTCCGCTTGCTGCATGCGATCGCGTTTGGTTTTTTGCACGTTTGTTGGCCTATGCGCATCAATGGCACCATAGACACTTCCAGCTTGTTCGCGCGCTCGACGGTCCGATCCCGAACTCCCATAGCTGCTTCCACGTATCGGTGTCGTTTAGTGTTGATCGAGACTCACTGTTATTATCGTATAATATACCTTTGGTTTCCCTTAGTTATTCGAATTCTTATTTCGTGTCAGATATTTGTTGCGTACATCTTGGAAAGTGTTAACTTAGTGCACGTGCACACTAAAACTGGCGGTCCTGAATATTTTGTCATTTTCCGCAGGTATATTTTGTTTTTCTGACGCAAGTTACCGCTACCTGTTTATTCACTTAATTTTAACCTCTGTTGCTGTTGACAATATGCAGGAACAGGTTTCAGGTTGCCAGACGTCTCCACGAGTGCACTTTCCGTCCCGATCACACCATTTAGGGAGAATAACTCTCGGAGATGGTACGCACAGTTAGAAGACAATTTTGCGTCACAAAACGTTACCGCGGAACTAACGAAGTTCTACTGCATGGTCGCTGCTCTCACATATCACGTCACAGACGAGGTGGACGACATTCTGAGGTCACCAGACTCAGTTAAGCCATAGGATTAGCCAAAGCAGGCCATTATCAAACGCATTGGCCTCCTTGATTGTCAACGCATCGCGCAGTTGTTGAGCACTACCAAGCTGAGCGACAAGAAGCTTTCACAGCTTCTACGCCACATGCAACGTCCCGCCGGCTCAACCACTCGAGGACTGTATCGTGAAGGAAGTGTGGATCCAGCGACTGCTCAGGGATATGCAAGATATCCTTAACACAACCTCCAGGCAGATCCGTAGCAATGGGCCGACACCGCCAACTGCATCTGGAAGACCTACGGGAGACGGGTCTCTCAAGTATCCACGTCAGTGCTGGAGTCACTAGCACCCCGACTGACCGTGGGAACGAGCTCGCACGCCAAGTTCAGGTGCTCAGCACTTGAAGCTCGCTCTCACATTCGCCCTGTCGCAAATCCAACAGAGGAGTCTTTCGACCGAGTTCCAAAAAACCACCAGTGCTTACAAGGAGTGTCAATTTCGACCACTGCTGGTACCACCAGCAGCTTGGTGGTCGTGCTCGATTCTGCCACAGTTCCTATTCCTTCTCCAAAGAGGACCGTGGAAACTAGCCCGCCAGGACGTCGAGGCGACCGACGTTGCTTGCTCCCGAAGTTGCCTGTTCTTCATTTGAGATAGCGAATCGGGGGTTGACTACTTCATCGATACTGGTGCAGAGATCAGCGCCCTCCCACAGAACCCTCACGAACACTCCACGCAGGCACAGTCAACTCTATGTGCAGCGAACGTTATGCCTATTGCCGTCTATGGCCAGCGTTCAAGTACATTAAACTTAGGCCTCCGTGGTACCTTCCAATGGCTTTTCATTGTTGTAGATGTCCAGATGTCAATTGTTGGCATCGAGTTTCCTGAGCATTTCGACCTACTAGTCGCTGCAAGACACCGTCGGCTAATCGTCCGTATAACCAACTTGTCTGTTAGAGGGACTTTGACCAACGCGGTTCCAACCAGTTCCATATGCCGCCCAGTCTTCAATAACAGTTACGCCTCTCCTGTACAGAAATTTCTCACCGTCTTCAGGCAACCACTTTCGCTACCGCCAGCAACTAGTGCGACACAGCACTACATCGTCACAACCGGCCGCCGGTGTTTTCCAAAGCCCGTCGTTTAACACCTTATAAACTGGACATAGCGCGCACCGTGTTCGAGCACATGCTCGAGCTTGACATAATTTGCCCACTGGAAAGTCCCTGGGCCTCGCAGCTCCATATGGTGCCGAAAAAGTTTGGAGACTGGCGTCCGTGTGGAGTTTATCACGCGCTCAATAACACCACGGTACCCAATAGGTACCCTGTCCCGCACATTCAGGACACCGAGCCTAGTTTCAAAGGCACCTATGTGTTCTCTAAACTCGACTTGGTTCGCTCTTATCACCAGGTTTCCGCTGCCGCCCACGGTGTTGTCAATACAGTGGCGACTACACCATTCCGCTCGTATGGATTTCTGCGCACGCCGTTTGGCCTCCGGAAAGCCATCCAAACTTTTCAGCGTCTTATCAACGATGTCACAAGAGGTTTAGACTTCGTCCATCCCTATATCGACGACTTCTTGATGGGAAGCGCCTTCGAAGAAGAACCATCTGTGATTGCACTTTGTAGCGTAAAACGTTACTGTCAACGCAGATGAATGCGTTTTCATTCAATCAGCGGTTGGGTTCCTAGGGCATCACTTTTTGTTAGCATTCGTCAGTGCGCCTCGCGGACCTTCCGCTACCGACAGCATCTGGAACGATGTTGTGCGATAATTCCGCCGGATATCCTCGTTCAGTCGTGCCTTCAACCTTACGACGTCGTGTGTTCGACACACTGCATAACCTTGCCCATCCTGGCATCCGGGCCACGACCAAACCTGTTTCCAATAGGCACGTCTGGCCCTGATATGCAAAAGGATCTTCGCACGTGGGCACGATCTTGCCTAGCTTGTCAACATCGCCATGTGTCGGCTCCGGTTAGCTGATACCCCTCGATCATATCTCGACATGCGCAGCTCCACATCGATATTGTAGGTCACTCGCCACCTTCCAATGGTATGATTTATATTCTGACGATGATAGATCGCTCCATGTGATGGCCAGAGGTCGTCCCTATACCCGAAATCCACGTGGAGCCCGCAACGCGTGCATTTTTGGGCGTTGGGCAGCATCTCACAGTTGTCCAGCCACGGTTACAACCGATTGCGATCCTTAATTCGAAAGCGGTCACTTTGCGGAAACGCTGAACAGCCTTGGGTATCATCAAATGCATACTGCAGCGTACCACCCGACTGCGAACGGCATGGTCGAACGCCTTCATAGACAGCTAGTAGCAGCCCCTACCGTCTTCGATCCAGTCTGTTGGACAGAAGCACTGCTATCGGTTTTGCTCTGCATGCGCGCGAATTCAAGGCCGACCTCCATGTTTCCAGCGTCTTCCTGGTGAGTATTTCCCGTCCGCCAAACAAGCACATCGATATGATGCTTCATACACCGAGCAGCTCCCTTCACATATGCGCCGCCTCTGTGTCACGGACACACGAGAACAGACCCACAAGGTTTTTGTTCCCAAAGACCTCCACGACTGAATACACGTGTTTGTTCGCGTGGATGGTTCACGACGCCCACCCAAGCGACCTTACGAGGGTCCCTTCAAGGTATTTCAACGGAAGGACTGCTTCTATGTACTCCAAAGTTAGAGTATTCGAGAAACGGTTGGCATCGACTGCTTGAAGCTCGCCTATTTAAAAAAACAGGAGAAGCCTTTAATGCTCCGCATTCCGTGGCCAGGTTGGAAACTGTCTCTGAACGGCCTTGCCCGAGCGTGTCGTTCTCAAGTACATAACTTCGCTGACGAAGCCAGCACCCACCGTAATGCGTTCGGGTCGTAGGGTGCACTGGCGTAAACGCCTCAAAGTGGACTAGCATTCGTGAAGTCTTGTTCTGTTTCAGCTCCAGAGAAAACAAAAAATCACAAAAGATCTTACAAAAGCCAAAAAATTCGCGAACTGTTCTTGAAAATACCAAAGAAAGCGTTCTGAAGCAGTCCATGTTATCTGCGTTCGCCGGGAGAGTTTGCCATTTACACGTGTACCCGATCATTCCTTTTGCTTTCCGTTTTCGTTTATGTGCTCGCGCCTTCGGTCGGTTGCAATTTTTCAGCCCGAGCACCGACATACAAACCAAGTATTCATCCCCAGGACCTCGACGTGCAAAGTTTACTTCCCCACTCGCTTCGACACCGCAGGAGAGGATACTGGAGTGAGAGCTCGCTAGGAACTGTTGGCATTAATACTCCTCCAGCTGCAACGTCTGGGATTGCAGCACCGATCGAAAACTGGTGCAGTGTGAACTAGACCAGGTCAAGAGTGGCTGGCCACAGTTAGTCCTCACGTGAACCGAAGGGTTGCGGTCGCAGTACCATTCTAGAGGGGGGCTGTGTAGTGACCTGGAGATAACCCCGGTCTGCCTGCTGTATGACGTGTAAATTTCTTTCCAAAATCCTAGTTCGCACTGTACACAGGATCGTAAGGAACTCTGCTTACCATCCGCTTGCTGCATGCGATCGCGTTTGTTTTTCGCACGTTTGTTGACCTATGCGCATCAATGGCACCATAGACACTTCCGGCTTGTTCGCGCGCCCGACGGTCCGATCCCGAACTCCCATAGCTGCTTCCACGTATCGGTGTCGTTTAGTGTTGATCGAGACTCACTGTTATTATCGTATAATATACCTTTGGTTTCCCTTAGTTATTCGAATTCTTATTTCGTGTCAGATATTTGTTGCGTACATCTTGGAAAGCGTTAACTTAGTGCAAATAAGCACGAAACCCATGAAGGCATTGCGAAAAATTCACTGGAAATATTGAAAAAAGTAACAGCTGATTCAGAAAATAAATTCACGGTGCCTAAGCAACCACGATACTTAAAAAACCCTTTACCTTTCTAAATCGTGCATGAAAATACTTTACACGCAAAGGATCACCGTGTTGTATAACAGGCAGTTTCGTTGTGAGTAGTATACTACTCACAAGTAGTGTATTACCCACAGCGGACATTCAGGAACAAAAGGACAAGCCCCGAACACGGCGGACAAGAAGAGACTATCGAAACAGTGTGTACATGATGTGTGAGAACTTTCACCAAGGCGAATGACCACGTACTGTCACCCAATGTATGTGAGTGCATGTCCGTCGTGCAAATGAGTGTACACGTTTGTGGTTTAGTTTTTGACGACCTATACGGAAGTTTGCGCAATAAACCAACTTGTTGGCCGAGCGTCTTTTGCGGACACAACAACTGGTGCCGTGACGAACGCGAGGATGAAGATTCCCTGGCCACAGCCGTTCGAAGATGGAGACGTCCGGACGTTCCTGGAGGACTTGGAGGACGTGGCCGAAGTGGTCGGAGTCAAGACCGACCGTGGGAAGCTGGCTGCCCTGCGGACGCTGGTGAAGGGCAGGGCGAAGGCGGTGCTGGACGCAGCGCGAAGAGGCCCTGCGAAGATGGAGTGGGCCGCTGCGAAGGAGACGCTGGTGGCTGCGTTTGACAGCCCGGCCGACCGCCAGGAGGCCATGCGGCGGTTCAAGGCGGCCAGGCTTGGACAAGGAGCGGACCCGTCCGTGTTTGCCACCACTCTGCAAGGTTTGCTGGACAGGGCTCTGCCAGGATTGGATCAAGAATCACGACGGCAGTTGTTAACGGAGCAGTTTATTGAAGGTCTCCCGATGGAGGTTCGCGACCAAGTCCGTATTGCCCATGTCGCCCGGCCGATGGACCTTGACGATCTGGCGAAGGTGACACGGGAGTTGGCAGTAATGTCCGTGGCCTCAGTGGATTCAAACAGCAATACGGACAAGAAGACATTGGAGGTAATGCAGAAGGCAATGGAGCAACTCGCAGCGGATGTAGCTGCCCTGAAAACAGCAGCACGGAAGAACGATCAACCAGGAGGCTGCTTCATCTGTGGAAAAAAGGACATTGGAAGAAGGATTGCCCAATCCGGCGGTCTCAGAGGTCTAAAAATAAAGTGTTTCGTGATTGTTCTTTTTGTTGGGCGGGTCGACTAGTAATGGGAGCGATTGAGAAGGGGGCCGTACATACAAGGGTTGAAGTTGATGGAGAGGTAGAACAGTGTTTAGTCGATACAGGGGCAGCTATTTCGTTGATTGCTCGTGCCGGAAAGCAAAACCTAGAACCGACATCCATGATGATCAAGACGGTTGGAGGTCATAGTCTACTGGTTGACGGTGTGAAAGAATGTGGGGTACGTATCGGCGGCCATATCGTAAAGCACCGTTTCATTGTGTCCCCAGAAACCAGGCAAACGATACTCGGAGCCGATTTCCTCGCTGCAACAGATGCCGTGATTGACTTGAAGCTCAAGAAGTTGTCAACCAAGTATGGCTCCCTGACGCTCATAGGACAGCGAAAGGATAGCGTCAACCAAGTACGCAAGGTTAAAACCCCCAGTTGCACAGCCCCCCTGCTCCAGTCCACGGTCGAGAAATACGCGGAAGTATTTACGACTGACGATGATCCGTACGGATTTTGCAACTGGATTGCCCATGAAATACCAACAACCGGAACATTTCGACCTCACGGGCCCCGCAGGATACCGGTTCATCTTGAGGAGGAATTGAGGAGACAAATACAGAACATGCTGAGCGAGGATGTTATCGAAGAAGCCAACAGTCCGTACAACTCGCCTGTTCTCCTGGTGAAGAAGTCCAACGGGAAGTACCGCTTTTGTGTGGATTTTAGACGGCTGAATGAGGTAACACAGAATACAGTCGTACCAATACCGTCCGTCGCTGATATTTTTGACAAGCTACAGCAGGCGAAATTGTTCACAGTTTTGGACTTACGCTCCGGATACTGGCAAGTACCAATTAAACCCACAGATCGTGAGAAGACCGCATTCACGGTAGGCGAAAAACAGTATCAGTTCAAGCGCATGCCGTTTGGCCTATCCGGGGCACCTTTCACATTTCGGCGCCTGATGGTTCAGCTGGTAAAACGACTGGATAATGTGGCGGTATACGGAGATGATATCGTAATATACAGCAACACGGAATCGGAACATGCTGCCCATATAGATGCTGTCTTGAATCGCATTAAGAACTCAGGACTGCGGATCAATGCTGATAAGTCACAGCTCGGACGATCATCGGTGGTGTTACTGGGACACAAGGTGGGTCAAGGTGAAATCAAGCCTCTGCCGGAGAAAATACTGACAATTAGAGAGGCCGTGGCTCCGAATTCCAAACGAACCCTGAGACAATTTTTGGGTCAAGCGGGGTACTACAGTCGGTTCGTGAAAAATTTTCACTCCATTGCATCGCCATTGTACGAACTCCTTCGAAAAGACAAGAAATTTGAATGGACCGACGATGCCCAGAGGGCGTTCAAGCGAGTGCAACAAGCGATGAACGAGCAACAACTGACGTTGAAACTACCGAACACAAAAGAAACGTTCATCGTAGCAACAGATGCCAGTGACCGTGGCATTGGGGCAGTACTCAAGCAAAAGGAAGGAGTAATCGAGTATGCCAGCAGAGTCCTGACTCCAACGGAGCAGAAATATTCGACTATTGAAAAGGAATGTTTGGCAATCGTCTGGGCACTGGACAAGTGGAGGCCATACCTGTTGGGTCAACAGTTCCACGTGGAGACGGATCACAAACCCCTGGAATGGATCATGACTGCGAGGGACCCGAGAGGCAAATTAGCCCGATGGGCATTACGTTTACAGGAATATGACTTCACGATCAACCATGTGCCTGGTTTGAGCAATTGCGTCGCGGATTTTCTTTCTCGACCACAAGTAGACGACGAACTCCCCAAAGTGACCGTTGGAGTCAACGGCTTAATAATGGAGCAGGACCCACAAACGCTAGTACGCCTACAACGTCAAGATAAGGTCCTCCGGAAAGTGATTGAAGCTCTGGCAAGAGGCGTGAGAATCCCCACAAATACTAAGGATGAGGAGCTGAAAATAATCGCATCCCAATGGAAAAGAGTTGGCTTAAACAGTGCAGGCGTATTGACATGGCAGCGTGGCGTTGGGCACCCGTGCGTGGTAGTCATCCCGAGACAACTGAGGAGGAAAGTGGTGGCAGACTGCCATGAAATGGCACACACCGGATGCACTAGGACGTACGATCTGTTGCAACAAAGAGCATATTGGCCGAAAATGAAAGAGGATGTGACAACTTACGTGCTTGCATGCCAACAGTGTCAGTTACTGAAAAGCGACAATCGGGGAGCCCAACAGCCCTTACAACCAATACCAGTCTCCGAAATCGGTGAACTCTGGTCTATGGATCTTATGGGCCCATTTCCACTGAGCGCCCGCGGTAACCAGTACGTTCTGGTCATGACGGAACACTTTACCCGTTGGATCGAAGCGACTGGCGTTCCGGATCAGAAAGCATCTACGGTGGGAGATATGGTGATGAAGCACATTGTAGCAAACCACGGTGTACCAAAGGCGATCTTGACGGATCAGGGACCATGCTTCGAAAGCGATGAGTTTCGAACACGCATGCAACAACTGGGAATCAAGCGCATCCGAACGACGCCGTATCACCCACAAACGAATGGCCTAACTGAGCGTAACAACCGAACGGTCAAAGAATGGTTATCAGCCAAAGGAGGAGACTGGGAGTCTGCGTTGCCACTAGTGTTATTGGCCTACCGGGCGTCTGTGCAGGCGAGCACGAAGAAATCTCCATTTCAATTGATGTACGGTAGAACCCCTCGACTTCCGGTGGATCAGGACATTGGGGTATGGCCAGAGTGCATTGATTCCACTAAAGAATTGGTAACCGAAAGAGAAAGAGCCCAACGAAATCTGAAAGCATCGCAAGCACGCACAAAGGAGAAATCCGCAAGGCAACGGTTCGGCAAGACTAGAATGTTCAACCTAGGAGAACGGGTGAAATATCGAGACCATCGGAACACCGGTGCCAGCGGGCCAGGATCAAGAAAACTTTTGCCTAAATGGAAAGGTCCGTATTTGGTAATATCCAGACGAGGCCCAGTATACACGATCAAGAAGGACGGCGAGACGAAACGAGTGCACGCCAGTGAGTTAGCAACGTGGCACGAGATGCCGGCGCGACGAACCAGAAGATCAATAATCCGGGAGGAAACACCGCGTCGATCGGAGAGGATTCGTCGACAAATGCGAAGGAACCAAGGAACCTCAGAAGGGGGAGGAGTGTTGTATAACAGGCAGTTTCGTTGTGAGTAGTATACTACTCACAAGTAGTGTATTACCCACAGGGGACATTCAGGAGCAAAAGGACAAGCCCCGAACACGACGGACAAGAAGAGACTATCGAAACAGTGTGTACATGATGTGTGAGAACTTTCACCAAGGCGAATGACCACGTACTGTCACCCAATGTATGTGAGTGCATGTCCGTCGTGCAAATGAGTGTACGCGTTTGTAGTTTAGTTTTTGACGACCTATACGGAAGTTTGCGCAATAAACCAACTTGTTGGCCGAGCGTCTTTTGCGGACACAACAACCGTGCAGCCGTCCAAACGCTGGCATTAGTACGCAGTGCTATCTCCTACACCTACTTCTTTATATGGGTCAAACAGCGATCCGTTGTGAGAAAGGTTACCAATTCTGTCTAAAGCAATTTGTAGCGGCCACATCACTAACTAATACGACGGATGCTCGCAGAAGACACAACAATATACTTATTATCCTCTAGATTACCACGAGAAGCACTGTATGGAGTAAACAAAAAAATAATTTTGGCCACAAATTCGAGGAGACGAGAGTTCACTGGAAACACGAGGTGAGAAGACAATGACGACGTCACGAACTAGAAACAACCTGACCTCTTCTTTGTGTAGAGTGGATAGATGTTGGCCTGGTAGAGAACCTTGCTGGTTAAAAACGCTACTCTATGTGAATAAGGGCCGCAGCCAATGGCGTGCTTGCATCCAATCTACGGCATTTAGGTCTATTACAATTGAGTGCGACTATCAAAAATATTATTTATTATAATCGTTACACTTAGCTTTCCGTCCGGCCGATGTTTCCTGTTTGTTCAACAGTGGCGTTGGTGGATTCCAACGTGAACCGTCTGATAAATCATGGGGATGCAGTCTATTCTTTGGATCATTTTGTGGATTACATATGGGTCAGTGGGGTGAGTGAGAAACGGAAATCAAATGTGAAATTTCTGAGCTCTCGGCGTGAATTTGTAGCCCAGCCAGCACAGCGCTTGCCGCTTTTAGGCATTTTTCCGTCGCTGGTTCAAATCCAAACGAAACCCTGATTTTTCACGACTGGGTCTCTTTCAACCTATCAAATCTGCGAAACTACTCATTAGTAGTAGTCATGGTTAGAGTAAGTGGTGATCCAAAAAACAGTGCCATCTTATCGAACTGATGGTTGGTACGAATGAGTAGATTGATCAGATTGTGTAAACGACCTTTTACCCAAATGGAAATAAGTCAGGTGATAATGCATTTTTTTAATCTAGAAAATGCCACTGAAACAGATCATTTACGATAAGTGGCTTTCTAACGCCTCGTCTCTCTGGATAGATTCACTTCTAATGCTGCTTCCCTGCGCTAACTACAGCCCGAGAAATTCAAAATGGCAGTGTTAATGCTTTATGAGACTGTTTTCTTCAAGTTAAAATTCGGCTATGACCAACTGTTTCGTCCCTTAAACATTAACTCTTAGAACCAAATGCAGAACGCCACGGTGTGTCACAGAAAACAGAAGTGTAGCTTCGTAGCCAGTAATGTGTGGTGGACTGTACACGTACGCTGTTCATGCTTATCTATACATATGGACACGACGGCAGCCTTGTACTCGTTTGAACTGTGCTTCGAAATGGCAGGATTACTGTAACTGCCTAACGTTCTGTTTCAAAATAACGCATCTCTACTTGTGAATGGAGTGGAATTCGTAACTCCCCACATATTACTCTGACGGTCCCCTCTAACCATATACTTTTAATTCGCCGCGTTTGATTCAGGCAATCGTACATCGAAATTTTGTACTATGATATCTGGGTAAACATAGGGAAATAGCACCTCTTCGACAAGGATGACCACACCCAACTGTTGTGTCCGCAAAAGACGCTTAACCTGCGAGTTCGTTTATTGCGCAAACTTCCGTACAGGTCGTGTCAAAAATTAAACCACAAACCCGTGCACTGATTTGCACGGCAGACATGCAATCACATACATTGGGTGACAGTACGTTGTCGTTCGCCTTGGTGAAAGTTCTCAAACAGCATGTATACAGTGTTCCGATAGTCTCTTCTTGTCTGTCGCGTTCGGATCTTGTCCTCTTCCTCCTGAATGTCGCCTGTGGATAATATATTACTTGTGAGTAGTATACTACTCACAGCACCAACAAATTGTGGCAATCAGTTGCCGGCTGACCATTCTAACTAATGCGGAGCCAACAGGCAACATCAAGCATTAACTTGCTTCCCCAACACATGATATAGCCGACCGGTCGCCTCTTTATTCACTGATCTGTCAGAATCACCCGGACCACATGATGGACACGGTTTCAAATCGGTGCAGTAATCCCTAAGGTTAAATAGTATTCGGCTTCATTTCTTGCCGTCGCACAAACGAACAAACGACAAACGAACACTCCACCGTGACTAGGTGTAAAGCTGTCTAGAATTATCACGTAACTATACCGGACCGGATATAAACCGTAAGACGTTGTGCAACCAGTCGGGTTCCTACACATTTCACGTTGTCTCAGCAACACATGTGAGGTCTGGAATATCTGTGAAAAAACTCAGTGTTAGCGAAAGATGTCCTAGGGTATCTTTCTGACATTTCTTGCCATAACCACTGTGGTCCCAAGTAAGCGAATTGCAACAGGAGTGTACAGCAGACAGTGGGAAGGGAAACCCTACAATTGGGTCTCAAAACTGTATGAGAGCCCACAATTACACACCTCCCAAATGAGTCGAGCTAGAAAGCTCTGAAGGAGTACGGTGACCAAAATGTACTGGAAAGGCCATAAGCTTACCTTGGTAGGAAATTTACGGCTCGGTTGTATACAGCGAGCGTCCACCTGTTTAACGTGAACAATGGACCCGTTGACGTAAGTCCTCGTAGAAGTCTGAAATTTCAATGTGATATAACCATTTATACCTTCCCTGTAATGAGTCGGCGCTATCCTCTTGGCCAGGAATACTCTGGAGTTACAATATAATGACCAAATAATCACGTTGGCCATCTCAAGTTGACACTGAGTCACGGAATAGTAATGTTTGGATACTGTAAAGCAAAGAAGCTGTAAATCTGTCGGTGCCAGTGTACATCACTTGAGACGGGACGGTTCAGATCGAAAGCACCACGACTTGCAACAGGGAACTCACTCCAATTAACTTCACCTAACACGTCAGACACAACGAAGAACAACCACTATGAAGTCGTATAATGAAGCACGGATCATTTAACCCGGCCAGAGCCGCTTAAATCAAACCTGCAGTCTCGTGACGTCCAAAATCAGTACAAGCATAAGTATGGAGCATTTGTGAATTTTGGAACATCCATTCCAGTACGCCAAGCTGAAGGATTGAACACACCGTTCAGTTTTATTTGAAGAAATTTACAGAAGACTGTCTGAAGCAGATATCTGTGGAGCCCGTAAAGCGTTTCGTTTCTCACAGCCTTTGTTATCTTTCGTACTTTCTGTCTCACCTAATAATGGATTCGCGCTTAGTGTCCAAACTACTTAAGTCGACGAGCACAAGTTCGACTGGAGATCGTAAGAAGTTCGTTTCTTCTCCACTCAATTTCCGTGTGCGCAGAATGCTAATGAGAGCAGTTACTCAGTCCAGCGTATTTTCAGGATGATCTATCACGGTGAATTTCTCCACTTCAGAAAAGAAATCCCTCTGTAGCCTCAAAACGGACCGGATCGATCGAAATACTTCTGTTTTGTGTGGGAGGACTCTAAACCTGTTGGCCTTTCAGAATTTCTGTGGACTGCTTCATCATTACTGCTTGTTCTACTTCTAAGGTTTATGGCCTACTAAATAACGTTTAAATCTTATGTAGTTTGCGAATGAGTTGTTCACTATTTGCACGTCACTAAAGATTACACCAGATAAGGCTGTTGGTTACAGTCGCATAGTTATCATCATAACCCTCATCTTCGTCATGATCCCCATAGACGGCAATTCATCTAGGGATGTCACTAATGCTCAATAGCCACACAAACATGGGAGGAGTGAACCTTTTACAGAGAGAGAAGAAAAACCAAAGGGAGGGGAAGATACCTAACTAATAAAAATAGCCACACTCATATTCAAACATCCAAAATCAGGGCTTCTACATCTTGCAAAAAAACAACCAAGCTATGAGTAAAAATAGGGCATCAACAGGAAGACAGCTACGTTACGCCTTTCATTGCTGCGCATCATTAAGTGCACTCACGTTACAGACAACTTGACCAAACAATGACAAAAGTCAGGCCACTGAGTTCGATTGGCCGCCATCTCACGTAACATCGCCAGCTGCCGAATCTCTGAGTCGCGAGGACTCCAAACCGGGAGGCGAACCCGATCTACGGTGGTTAATCCCTTTGTGAACGACTTCAGTTTTCTACGTCGGGTCATCTGTCCACCTCACATTCCACTCCAATTGGCCGCACCGTAGGCAAAGAGTGCTCGATGTGGTAAACGACTAGCTGGCGTTCTTAGTAAATGACCTGATAATCAAATTCCGTAAAAATGTAAGAAGTAAACAGAAGAACTCGTTTGACAATCAGTGCTAAACACATGCTTCCTAACTTCTTTGTAGTTTACTCGTTGGTGTCACCCGATACGCGCGATCAAACGCGGACATTGGTGGTGAAATACCTGGAGACAGTTCACGTTTTCCAACCCAGGCGACCATGTTGTACTGCAATATAGTAACACAATATAGTAACACAATCCTGAAGCTCCAGAGAGATGCTTCTCTCTCACTATAGGTGCCCCCAGATTGAAGAACATTGTCATGGCTTTAGTAACAAGCGTTTGCATTTAATTCCCTATGCCTACGCCACCCTCGCTAATGAAGCTTCTTAAGCTTACAAGCCGGTCAGCAGCTTACATAACCTCATTACCCAAAATTAAATCTACGTAATCACAACAGCCTCACAGAAGCACTTTGTACTTTGAAGCTACAAAGTGCATTCCGGAGTACTTGATTGGGTGTAGAATAACGCCTAACATTTGTAAGATATCCGCATCAAATTTAGTACGAATGAAGTTGAATAGTCTGGGCGTCGTGGTTAACATGTTATTGATAAACAGATTGGGAACAACACAACGTTAAGAGCAAGTTGTAATACTCTACGTTTCAACCACCTCGCGTGGCCTTCCTCAGGAGTGTTGTAATCGAAATCACATTGACAGGAACAGAGGTCACATGCGATTTGCCGTGGTTGGGTCAATTTGTGGTGCATCTGACCGGATTGGTCTAATCCTTTGCCCACTAAGTGGAGGTGAGACAGATGTAGATAAGACGCGTCCGTGTCTGGTGCTGTTTATCCATCCATGCCACACTGCAGACAGGGGTTTGTTATCATTGCGATTAACACAAGCGTGCTGTGTGTAAATGGTGAGAACTTCAGCACAGCACCGCTCCGCATAGAAAGCTAGACCCTTGTGAATCACTCGAGCCTGATCAAAACCTACGTTGTGATTCTCTGACAGTACATGTAGTGCGATGGTCGAATCCTTCTCTAGCCTCTGAAATTGATAGGCGTGTTTAGGAGGAAACCTTGTGTGCCTCTTGTGTTCGGCAACACGTACTTTCAGTTGTCTACTTGTCTCTCCAATGTAGCTGGCGTTGCAGTCACCGCATTTGATTTCGTAAACGCAGTCTGTCTGGTCGCCCATAGAAATTGGATCCTTAGGGTGTGTTACCAGTCGTTCTAAGGTATTGTCTAACCGAAATACAGTCCGGATAGCGTACTCAGACAGAATGGAGCGGATTTTTTCAGATGTTTGTTCCCGATACGGTATTTGCACAGTAGATGTGAAAGTTCTGGTCGTTTTGTTCTCCTTCTTAGTGGACATGCGCTTAATTGTGTTCTCTATAAATGCGTTCGGATAGTGATTAGCGGCTAGCATTTCTTTGATATGAGAAATCTCTGTTGTTCTGGAGAGCTCAGTGGTGCAGATCTTGTTAGCTCTGTTGACGAGTGATTTGATGACTGCTCTCTTCATACCGATCGGATGGGACGAGTTGAAGTTGAGATAACGGCCAGAGTGGGTTGGTTTGCGGTACACTGAAACCTGAAATCTCTGTTGCTCGTCAACTTTGACAAGGCAGTCTAGAAAATTCAGTGAGCGCTCATCGGTTTCAGTTTCCAATGTGAAGACTATGCGGTTGCATTTTGAGTTAAAAAACTGTAGGAATTGGTCGCGAGCAGTCTGTTTCATGACTACGAATGAGTCATTTACATACCGCCACCAAATTTGCGGAGGGCAGATAAATTCGCTCATCGTTTGTGTTTCCAAGTACCCGAAAAAAAGGTTGGCTACTGCAGGTGCAACAGGGAAACCCATAGCTACACCATCGGTTTGCCTGTACAATTTTTTGTTAAATGTAAACAGAGTTGAGTGTAGACAAAGCTCAAAAACGGATAATATTTCGGAGGGTGATAAATTAGTATGTGCACCAAGAGAATCATCACTTTCCAATAGCTGTTTAACAGGGGCTATCATTGAGACTACCGTTTGAACGTTAGAATGGCCTTCGACTTGGTAATTCCTAGATTTCCGATACTGAACCAGAGGCGTTTAAGATATCTCCCGGTGTTTTGACATGTGTGAAAGCGTTCCGGTGAATAGCATTTTCAATGTGCAGGAGAAGGGATACAAGTCAAACACCGCAGCCGCCACCGATGGTGTTCCAAATGGGTCTATTTCGGGTCACTCAGTGTTCCTCGTACATATAAATGTATTGGTAAAGGGAATCAACAGCCCTGCTACATGTTCGCAGATGATGTGAAACTCGTCGGGGCACTCGAAAGATACCTCGAAGAAATTCATCAGTGGACAGCTTATTTGGAACTGCCGCTAGATGTAGGAAAATTGCAGGAATCGAGACCGAAGAATCACATAAATAGATAGGAGGATCAGGGCAACGAAAGATTGTTCAGAGAACTACTGAGATCAGGGGCTTGAAAATTCAGGGACTTTAAGGTGTCCACTCAGTCTCTGTTTACAGCCTGTGAAGCGAATCGGGCACACTGTCAACTTAAGATGACGGCAGTCTCGAAGAAACCCACCGTACTGGTGCCTCTCCGTAAGTCCTAAGTGAGACCACATACTGAATATTGCATGCAGTCTTGGTGTTCTTATTTGGTTGAGGATCCCAGGGTTCTACAGAGTGTACGGCGGGTTTACAAGCCCCTTTGTGGAACTTCGGCGAATGAAAAACTCTAAAAGGCTTAGACAACTTAATCTCTTCTCATTAGAAAGAAGGCGGAAGAGAAGAGATTTAATTAAAGTCCTTCAGGTTCTGGATGGAATGTCTGAGGCGGCAGGGCGACTGTTTGCTCACAGCGTCAATCAGAAGACACGAGTTAGTGATTTCGAAGAAGAGACCTAACAATAACATCCGGGTCAACTTTCTCAAACAGAGTGGAGAACAACAGAAACAAATTGCCGTCTGAGTTGGTTCTTGCAACCAACACTGAAAACTCTCAGCGTTAGCTTGATACATGTTGGCTGGATGCATTCCAGGAACTGAAGTGAGGACGTGATGCGAATGTACCGGGAGATAATGACAGCTTCCCCCTTCCCTTCTCTTCGATCTGCCTCTTCCTTATGTCTCACATTTACTCTCTGATACCAGTCGTAGATATTTCGCTTACGCTTTCTTCGCTAATGGCCAGAGAGTGCACCTTGTCATCTATGAATATGAGAGATAATATGGTGGCACTGGCATTGACCATGATCTTGTCTACTGATATGAGCATACCACGATTACTGAGGCTAAGTTAAACATCGCTTCTCTCCATCACATAAACTTGCGATACCCTGCTAGTTACCGATTTTCAGGAGAATATTCACATATTTCCAATGAAGACCTGAACGGGATGTTATCGCTACTCCATTGCTGAAGTGTGCCCTACGCCGTCATCTAAGACGGTGAAGCAACGTTGACTCGGAGAGTTCCTTCTTTATTTTCACACCGTAGTGATGTCTTTTAAACTCGCTTGTGAAAGAAATTAGACAACACCCATTTGCTAGCCCGATTCCTGTGAATTGGACTGAACTGAGCCGAACCAAGAACAAGTGTGCAGGATGCATGAGGTCATTGAGAAGGCTACGGGCTTAGAATGAGTACGTGACAATTACAACAGTAAGTCAGTAATTCGGTGACTGATAAGGAGGTTCAAGGCTGGAGGGCCATGTTCATCGGGTAGATTTCGTTCCCATCCAATGTCATGCAGGCATCGGTTTTTTTGAAAAGTAAGGATGGAAAAACTGGTGTAACACCGTTTTTAAAGATTACAATGTCATCAAAGAACGACAGAAATTCTAAAATATGATTAAGAACGTAGTTTGCCTCAGTGGTCACTCCGGTTGGAAAATTACGAGCCTAACAACACCTTAAATTGTAGATTGAAGTTGGAAGCGACAACGGCTGCACCACCATCATGGAGGTAATACATCCGAGTGAGAGAGCACCCTGTAGTAAAAAATTTTTCTTAACAAGGAGCCTAGGCCTTGAGTTATAAAAATTCTTCTCCCGACCTCCTAGACCGATTTGGTCTACAAAAGCGACGAATTTCTCTACAAGTAGGTAAGTGACGATCAAGTCACCTTGCAGTCTTTGATATTCCAGAATGGTAAGTGAAGTTTTGAAGGCTTGATACTCTCTTCTCAGTAGCTTGCCTAAAACAACCCGACGCACTTATATCATTTTTGATGCTAGTAAACACCACTGAGTTAGCATATTCAAGTAAAGGTTGGATATAGACACCACAAAGAGTCTAAGGGGTTGACTGCATACAAATTATATACCCAATGTATTCAACCGAACAGGTATAGTTCAGGTCCGTGATACTTTCTTTTAAGAAGCACAAACTGCCTTTTCAACCACTCCGCCTATATGCACAGCGTTTCAACATTCCAGTTATTGAAGGATCTCATAGAGTTTGCCGTGAAGTGGACAACGTGTACAGTTGTAATTAGCTTTCAACCGTTCCGAACTATACGAAGGGCTCCTGAATAAATGCACTCAACGCCCAGCAGACACTGGCTATAATCAAATCGTTGAGGCATATGTGCTTGGTAAAATATAAGGCATACGAGGCCACACACTGTTGTAGCAACCTGGAGATTTCACTAGACTGCCCGCGGTATGACCTGTAGAATAGTTTCAAAACCCATGGTTGCATATTGCACCTAGGCTATTAAGAAGGTTCGCATGGTGTATGTTATCTGATTGTTTGTCTGCATGTCATGTGACTGTGGCGAGAACCCGAAGGACACACGTGTCACTCTTCCAGTTCACTCGCTCGTCGACGGCCGGTCTCTAGCTTATCCAGCTAGTTCGCGTGTCGGTGTCGTGTACAGCGCTATCAGAGACCACTTGTACATTTCGTCGGATAAAGATTTGGTCTCTCTCCTCAACGGCCTTTTGCTTTTCGCGTCTGATAATTGCGTACCTGGGGAAAAAGCACACTCGAAGATGCACGGAAGTTTACTCGCCAAACAGTCCAAAGCTGTGGACAAATGCGTACTAAAATGCAGAAAGGCTTCTGTAACTACGTATAATATGTGTGCTTACGAATACAAGTATAAAAATGGTCAGCTGAATATTACCTAGGTAATAAACATACACACTGTAGAGTCTGTTACCATTTCGATCTTTTGTTACGTACCATTCTCCATATCGGTTATATTCATTGTAAATATTAACTACTTGTCTATTGTTTGAATCAATACACTACTTCGTCCTCGCGCGTTTCGCCTGCTGCTCGCACGCGGTCCTGGTTATCGTGGACTAACCGTGGCAACGTTCATTTAGCTCGCTGTAGGAACCAAATCCGTTATTACTGAAGGGGAGAATCTTCTTTCAATAGGCAGAAGACTTGGTGTAGTGGAATTAGTTGCGGACACCTACTGTGAATTCTTGTATTTGCCTTGAGGTACTGTTCCCCCAACTCTCCGCTCCACTACATATTTGGTGAGCCCGAGTTTATTTGTTGATTCGACTATTTTTCTAAATTTTCTACACAACCCTCCAAAATTTTCTTTTCTCCACTTGATCTATTCTTTCTCAGGTAGAGCTCTCCCTGAACATGACCGGTTCTGAACCAGATCCCACCGCATCGGAGAATGCAGTTTATGTCAAACTTCCTGAGTTCGGTAGTTGCGATCCTAGGCTTTGTTTTGCTCAAGTCGAGGCTATCTTTGATTCTAAAAGAATACGTTCTCAAAAGTCCATGTATAATTTCATAGTTGCCAACCTCCACGAGCAGGTCGCTACCGAGGTCGCCAACCTTATCTACACTCGACCCAGCGTTAGCCCGTACGACACTCTAAAGGCCGCAATCATCGGACGAACTGCAGCAAACGACGAGCAGAACCTGCGCAAACTTCTGGCAGGAGTTGAGTTGGGTGACAGAACCCCTTCACAACTCCTACGTTAAATGACACTATAACACCTACCCGTAATTACGTGAACTTCAGTCGATATAATCAGACATGCACATGTATGAACATACAGATGAACGTATACAATTTTCACTATACAAATCAAAGCATATACGTTGTTTTTCGTGTAAACCTGCACCTCTATATCGAAAAATTTACAATTACTTATCGTTTACATGTGCACGAACTTCAGTATTAATTAATCTGCCAACGGACTTATCAAACAACCAATTAGAAGGTTCGACCGTTCAGATTTTTTCCCCAGGTATGAAAGGAAACCTGTTTTACACCGAATGAGAACACTTCAAACTATGCGGCGCGTGTTTGTAACTTGAAATTAAATAAACTTAGTACATTTTAAGTATTTCCATTAAGTTTCATTCACGAGACAACTGAACTAATACTTTGATGAGCGTTCAGGTTATATCACAGTGATGAGGGGTCTTCGAATCTGATAGTAGATTCAGTCTTTTGTGCGATGCTTTGAAGCTACTGACCAAATTCACTCAGATCCGATCAGCTTGTCGATGTCGGCATCCAGCGGGTTTCTGTTTGCTTGAAGTACAGTCGTTGGGATCATATGCTTTTCTAGAGCCATGCAGATTACGGGTTGCCTTACCGCCGTAGCTGTTCACGTTAACTTATGGTTGTAAATTTACTGCAAACCACTGGTGTGCGCATCGTAGCTTCACTGATGGTCGTGTAATCCACATTATCTTCAACAGTGTAGGCTATGTTCCATGGGATATTGATGTATCAGTTTATACCATTGAGAACGACGCCAGTCGAACAGCAGTTTGAATTCTGGAAGCGGATTGGAGTTCCCGTTGACCCTCGTCCTCTTTGGCTGCCGACGTGCGGTTGTCGTGAGGGTTTTGTCACGTGCATCTCCCTAGCTTTTTTAGTTGTTGCATTGAAGTCTGCTTGTTGCACGGTGATCAGATAGTAGTTTGCTTGCAAACTCATTTGTTTTCTTTGCGTTTTTTGAAATGTGTTAACATTGGACTGGGAAAACTTTTGTGAAATAGCCCAAGAAAAAAACTGTCTCGGCGACATTGGCATACTAAAGCTAACAGCGATCCCCTGAAGGGCAAATAACAACCTCAACTGAGAGATCACTTCAGGGGCGTGTAACTCTTTGAGTTATTTCAGCTACTGATATATGGGTTCGAGGCAGTAGCCGAAGGTTCCTGGATCTAGCCGGTTTTACCTTGCTCAGTGTCAGCAGACTACTGTTGGTCTGAAAGACAACAATTGAAAACAGTGTGGCACACCCTTGGGGATGCTGAAATTTATCCGCAGTTAGGTCGTGGTTGTGCTCCAATGTGGAAGAGCTAATAACCAACACGGTATTTCTCCTAACCAC
>QNGE01002127.1:0-34103 GCA_008508345.1 Paragonimus westermani
AAGCTTCGATAAATCGATGGATTGGTGGCGGAAGTGGTAAACATACGTTTTTGAGGGCTCCGTATCCCCATGCCTGAAGCATAGAAAACGGTTGCATCATGCGAGCTAAGTTAACGTGATTATTTAGGCGAGCCCAGAAAAATGATATAGAACCGGCATATGTAACGTAGCCGAGAAGCGCAATCCACGCCTTACAAACTTGAAGTGAAGAAGTTTTGATGGTACTCTAACCGGTTGTGTTGAACCTCTACTTTGAGAGGGTGACCTCTCAGCACACTGATACCAGCCCTACTGAATGTGGAACTACGTGGGTGACTGGTCGATGTGAGGAATGGAAATGCAAGATTGAAGTCACCTGTAAGCCGGTGGAACTCTAAATGATATTGATTCAAAGATGATGGTCTAGCTTCATAAGGTTTAGCTTGAAGACCCCGAACAGCCTAAGTGGTACGTCGTTACACTCTCTGAAGAAGCGTTTTGTCCTTTTCAATGAAAGTTGGCAGGATACCATTTGAACTATCGAGGTGCGTATGGGTAAGTGTTGCATAATGGTTTAAATCAGTGTGGTATGCCCTAGTATTGTGATGACCAATGTGCAAGCTCTTCGACCCGGACATGTTGAACAGCATTAGATTTTGTGGGAACCATAGACCAAAATCGTCTGGGTCTCTTTGAAGATCTATCTCTCCGGCTTTCTATACAGTTCGCCTAAGTTTCCTCTCATCATACATAACGGAAGAGATGTATAGCGGACTTCGACTTGGCCATGCGCCCGGAGGAAATTTTGGTGGACCCTGCAGCAGGTGCGTACGGCTGCTGTGCACTGATTACCATAAAGGGTGTTTAGTTTGGGGCACTCTCTCTTTTAAGAGCAATCACGTCCCCCAAGGCTTGGTTGGCGTTGAGCCAAGACGACTTGTAGACGGGGCGTGAGGTATGGAGTGGAATGAAACCAATTATCCTGATGATCGGATGTGACAAAGAGACCGGATCTTGATACAGTGCGACGGCTCGCGCAACTCGACGACCTATTATACTAAACTGGACCGTGTGAGATATGAAGAAGCACATACTCCTGGTATTTTAGGTTGGTTGTTGGAAATAGGTCGGCATCTTTTTTGGAAGAACTACGTCTCAGTTAATTGCCACCCACCAGATGCATTGCGGCCCGGGCTTTTCAGCTAAATGCTGTGTCCGAGAACCCTTCTGTTTACGCCTGGGCATCCTGGCAGTATTCCAGCCCACGTACTGCCGTGAATATTCGCAACACAAACCTATACTGCACTGGCCCTCTCACAGTATATACCGTTTCGCTCTGTCTGCCACATTCAGCAATGCGGATATATATTATACGTTATTGCGTGAAATGGCTAACGTGCCACCGTATTAGAAGAAAAAAGGCGTTGTTTAAGGTATAGAGGGGCAGCATGAAGGGATAAAAAGAAAATTACACAGATTCGCTACAGGAGGGCAGCTGACTTCTCTTTCGCCATCCTCTTGGGCACCTCATCAGCACTGTTACAAGCTGATCAATTGGTACTATCTAGGTAGTTAAAATAATCGACATTTTTGAGCGGCTTGTCTGCAACAAAAAGGACACGGCCAGTGCCAACCCGATCCTGTAGCAACACTACATTATTAAGGTGCAAAGTGCACACCATGCAGATCAGCCACGCCATCTAACCGATTCAGCATGGCTTGTATGCTGTCTGCAGAAAACCCCAGTAAAACAGTGTCATCCACATACTCAGTAGCAGTTGTCTCACTACCTGTTAGGAGCCCTGCTCCGACATCCTCAAAATTTCTGACTGTTCCTTTGGGAATATCGTAATCAGGCTATTTCTAGTTACGATGGGTTTCAGTAGTCAGTGTAACTGGACTTTTGGCACGATATACTATATCTGGTTAATTGTTCCGTGCTTCTAATTGGTTAGCGTTATTTTCATTTAAAAAATCGAGGATTCTGCTCGTGCCGTATGTGCTGGAATTATGCTTTATACGTCTGTGGCTCGCCTCACTTCAGTCGGTCGACGTCTACTTTGTTATATTCGAAGGTCGTTTTTTGTGTAGTCTCACTCCAACCGCAGAGTCCCCTGAACTCTTAATCCATTTCCTGCACTTCAGTCTCGACGAATGAACTACTGAGCAACCCATATAGTTTTCACGAGTGTCATTTTATTCACTGACGCCAGTGAATGCGAGCATTTACCGAGGGTTCGTGTCGCCATGACAGTCGTGGATGTTGAGAAGGATGACGCCGTTCTGGACACAAGCTTGGCTAAATCATTTTACTCCAAATATGAGGTCAAAGATGTTCTCGGATCTGGTGCTAGCAGTACTGTCCGAAGATGTGTGGAAAAGAAATCCAAAACGGAATTCGCCGTAAAAATACTCGATTTAAACAGTGGCGTTGATGCACCAGATGTTATTCGTTCAGAGTGCATGCGAGAAGTCTCTATTCTCCGGCGCGTTTATGGACATCCCAACGTGATTGAATTGCACGATGTATTTGAAGGTGATGCGTATATCTTTCTCGTCTTTGAGGTGTAAGTTTTCGGGTTAGATAACCGTTTCAGATGTCAAGGTGGTGAACTGTTTGATTACTTGACGCACAACGTCACGTTGTCCGAGAAGCGAACCAGGTCTTTAATGAGGCAATTGTTCGACGCGATCGCCTTCATCCATAGCAAAAACATCGTCCATAGGGATTTGAAACCCGAAAATATTCTTTTGGATGGGGATTTGAATCTCAAGTTAACAGATTTTGGTCTGGCTGTGTTTACAGATGATGTCGAAGAACTGAAAGGTAAGCTATTTGGTTTACGTTTTTGTGATAATAAATTCGCATCTGTGCTGTCAGGTGTACGCACTCGAATACACTCAATTAGTCGGCCTGTGTACACATGTCTGTAGCTTTATCTGCCAGCGATCTTTGCATTAACGAGCGACGTTGCAACCTCACTTGCCGTTAACTTCGTCACGAAATCTTGACGTGAAACATGCAACCAACCGTGTTGTCTTCATATACAACATGGTATTGCAATCAGGACGTTCGTAGTAGCCCATGATAATCGTGCGATTCCTACACCTGGCGTACAACTCTTAGGGTGAGCTGCATAGCTTCAGTTTATACAGAAGCGGTCAAGTTGACCGAGGCCGTAACCTATGTACGTAATATTGGTAGTTGTCATCGTTGCATTTGGGATCTCTGTAACATACTGTTTGATTCACTACTGTGTAGTTTAGGTGAGAACAATGAAACCTGATGGCATTTCACTCCAGAACCACGGCAACGAAACTGCGCAATTCACACGGTAACAATCGTCTTGCGATTTCATAATTTGACACGTACATACATGTTATATCTTGCATATATGTGCATGTTAACCTATTCATTTGTGTCATCGTCATCATAATCGTAAACAGCAACACATCAGTGTTTCCACTAATGCTTAACTGCCACACAATCGTGAAAAAAAGCAAATCCAGCACAGAAAGAGAAGAAAAAGGGGGGACAGGAAGGGGCCTAACTACTAGGAATAGCTACGTCTGTATTCAAACATTCAAGATCAATTTGCCTACACCTTACAGACAAACAACCGAACTGTAAGTGAATTTAAGACGTCATCAACAGGACGGCCTCCTTACAGCTTTCACTGTCCCGCATCATTAAGTGCACTTACCTCACAGACAACTCGGCCAAACTGTTACGACCGCCTGAGAAAGGAAGGCAAGAACGAACACAAAGACGGCGAGCAGTACCTCGATCACGAACAAAACGCAAGGATATCGCAAACGACACGAATAATCCGAAAGCAAATACCCGGACCCAATTCTCGTAACATAGAATCCCCCAACAAGAAAGGAGGAGCACGGCCTTCAAACGAACTTTATTCACTGCTCAGCCGGAGGCAGAACAGTGGTTCACAGCGGCTGTATTTGTGAGTTTTCGGTGGCTTTGGTCCTGGGACACTCAACGCACCAATCAGAAGTAGGCGCGAAACTCGAATCTTCTAGAATTCGAGTTCTCAAGGTAGAAGCATCCACTTCCCTTGGGAAATGTAGCGAATTTCTGGGAAAAAGTGCTTTTCCCAACACACAACATTCCCACCACTGAGTCCGATTAGCCGCGATCTCACCTAACGTCTCCAGCCACCGACTATGTGAGTTTCGCAAGCGTCCGCCGGGGAGACGAACCCGACCTACAGTGATAAACCTCTTTTTGAACGATCTTACATATCTACGCAAAGTCATCATCTGCTCATCTTGTCCGTTACGCTAGTCGACCGTAGCTTCGGCAGTTGTGGCAGGTGACTAGCCGGCATCCTTGCTACGTGGCCTAACCTTCTAAGTCCGTGTAAAAGTAAATACTGAACGGAAGGACTCGATTGAGTCAATTTATGGACCACAAGACGATTGTTACCGTTTGCGGACTGCTTATGTACGTCATCGTGGTGTGAATGAAATGGTATCTGGTTTCAGTCGTTGATTTTACAGTTTAATCTTGATTCGAGTTATTTCTGAGATATTTTTCTGCTCTGCACTTATAGAGACTCGTGGAACTCCAGGTTACCTTGCTCCTGAGGTGCTGATGGTTGGCTATTACGAAGATCAGCCTCCATATGGACAGCCAGTGGACATGTGGGCCTGTGGAGTCATTATGTACACTCTTTTAGTCGGCTGTCCACCCTTTTGGAATCGCAAGGAGCACCTGATGTTGCGTCAGATTATGGAAGGTCGATATTCATTTCCAAGCCCTGAATGGGATGATATAAGCGAGACGGCCAAAGATTTAGTATGTTATTTTGAATCACCTTCCGTTTTTTGCGTATATCTCTTGGAGTGCATTCTTTGTCTTTATTGTTTGCATGCATGATTTTTCCGTTTCCGCTAAAAATTTGCTAACTACTCAGTGGATGCGCAACTCATGGAAATTGGACCTGATTGTTTTTACCTTGGTTAATAAAATAGACGACATCGTTTTGGTGTGAACACGACTATGAATGGCTTTATTTGGAACGATTTCCTGATTGAAAAACGTTCGGCCACTTAGGGCTCACACACAAGCTGGTGCAAGTGAAACTGTAATCGATCAACCCCAGCCAATCGGAGGAGCAGTCAACGGCTACGTCCAATTCGTTTGTAGGAGGCGTTGATTAAAATAATTCGTTTCAACGCTTGTCAAATTTTAACAACCAAACTGCTTGGTCGTGGTAAGTAATAACTACTGAACCATTCAGAAAGCAATGTGCTCATTGCTTAGTGTCAATCATTAGTGTACACACTTTTATTTATCCATAAAGGGGCGTTGTTTTTCTGGTCAAATGGGATTGCTTAATTACATTCGGACCCTGGTTACTCTGGTTTTTTCGGCAAAGCACTTAACAATGATCAGTTGTTATTCGCCACGTTGGACTTCAGTTAGTTTTTGCACTGGTTGACTTGAATAAATCTCTTCAAGGACTGTATGTAGGTTTCTGTCAGTACATTTTTCAGAATGCAACTTGCCCAGCACCAAATTCTGAATATCGATTGGAAAGGTGGAAATTGATGCTAGTAATGGGTACACTGATTTTTTAGACTCCGAATTCAGTTATATATGGAAGTAAGGTGAAGAGAAATGAGTGTGTGGGGACACTTTCGCCACATTGAATTAGCTATGTCGGAGTGTCAGCAGGAACACGGTCCAATGGAACTACATGTTTACTCGCATCCATACGGAATAGGAAATATTTCAGTGTTCTGGAATAATTTTCAGAACATTAGTTCGGTCTGCTTTCTTTCTGTGAAAAATATTTATTTCATCCTCTACGTTGTCGGATTAGTTACAACGTAGCATGAAAAGTGAATTTTTCAACAATACCTATCTAAATCTTATCGCGGATTTGAAGCGATGATGTTGGATCGGGTGCGATTGCTAGCGGTTGGAGAAGTGGCACGTTTTCCGCACTTTTGCGGACCACGGACGAAAATAACGATGCACGGTCAGTTCATTCACAAGATGTAAATAAGCAGCTCGAGGGACACCAACGTGGAAGACCCTGCACATTCGGTCGCTTGCTGATAACTCCACACAGGGTCGTACTGCTGTGCCCGTTCAAATTAATAAAAATCCTGTACCATTCCCATACCGTCCAATCCGCAACCATGTGATTTGCTGGCCTTGAAACCGACCGGATTTCCTTCTTCAAAGAAATTCATTATGCCTTTTTCTTTAGTATGTGATTTAGTTTGTTACGATTGCTTATTCCGTGTTTTGTGTTATGATTACAAACTAATCAGTGGACCTAGCAAATTGCGTCCCAAGCGTTCCGATTAACTTTTCGAAGAATGATGCACAGCGTGATTATTCCGTTTAAAAGTAGAATTTAAATGACAAGCTCGGCCGAATTTTGCTTACACATTTTAATGACCCTTGGTAAAATACGTTTCTTGTGTTGGCACACCGATGGCGAATAATTGAGCCGTCGTTCTGTTACAGATTCGCAGACTCTTGGTCGTAAAAGCTGACGATCGGATAAAAGCACCTGATGCACTACAACACGACTTCTTCCTACAGCAAGTGAGTCACAGATCATACTCAGTTGATTCACTTCAGTCGGTCTTGTTTTATACAAATCTACGTTGTCTGCAGTGCTGACCGGACAACTGATGTTCCTGTATCTCAGTGTTTGTTTTCCATGCAAACGCATACACGACCTTATCGAATCGTAAACATGTTCGGCGAGATTAAAGAAACGAACCTAGCATCATTTTGTCTACATCAGTCAGTGTTATTATTCGACCTTAGAGAGTACAGTGAGTAGCTAGCACGTATTTCAACCGCACTGATCATCCTTGTTTTCATTTGCGCCAACCCTGGAAGTCGTCGTAAGGCAGATCACTCAGATCAATCATCGTAAATGTCAGTAGTTTCTTCCACTGACAACCCTACTTCGCACTCACATTCTTTTTTCACATCGCGTACCTTCTGGGTTAAGATGGCTTGATATCAATCACCTTAGCCTAACTCGTGATTTGATGTTTTGATTTGCTCATTAAAAATGCACATGGCTAACCACATCAATATTCTATGCACCATATGCTCTTAGCACCCGTCTTTAGCGTATTCTACGGATTTGATTGTGATCTGATTGTACGCGAAACTGTCCTGCTACGAAACAAAGGAGCGTAACCTAAGTTTAGAATCTGGATGTCCCAAACACGTTTTGCATCAGAACGTTGTGAGCATTATGATTCCCCGTAGAGAGGGCAATAAACATCACTAATATCGCTTGCCTGTCGTGAACGAATATGACAGAGCACGCGAACTCTTACAAGCGTATTTCGTGGTTAGTCAGTTCCTATTAAATCAACTAACCAGTTTATTGTTGGGTCGGTTTTCACGGTAAACAGTGATTTCAACAACGGTGAATTCACAGCTGTGAATACGACGCGTTGCATCGGTAAGGAGGGACAAATACCTGTGCTTAGCCTCAATTACATCAGTTCTTTAATCCTCCCCAATCATGTGTGTTTATTAGGCGAGTAATGCTACTCTGAATTTTCCCTCATCTGGTATCATATTCCAGCAGGCCGTTCCCGTTCCCCGTCCGTTCGAAGCAAAACGCAAGTTCCGAGTAAGTCTCCAATCGTTATTTATCATTCTGTGATTTCCCGTTCAATTTTTGTAGGAGGATTGTGTTCATTCGATGTGCGTATAATTGTTTCTATAAAAGTGCTAGTCACTCTATCTGATATCTCTTTGTGCTAACCTAGTTATTTGGTCCGGGATAAACGCACAGATATCGCAAGCTTTACTGCTTAATTTTCATTTAGATTTGGATCATGGCCGTGAATTTCATATACAACCTGAAGGCACTGCACATGCGTAGTGGCTACCTACACATTCAACAACTGGCCGACGACCCCTATGCGAACAAGAAGTTGCGCAAAATCATCGACGCACTCTCCTTCGACGTCTACAGTCAGTGGGTGAAGAAGGGTGAGGAACAGAACCGCGCTGCCCTATTCGAATATGCGCCCCGACGAGATCTGATCGACCCGTCATCCCGTGAAGATGATGAGGATGAGGACGATTTGGTCCCCTATCGAATGGATACTATGGATTACGGCACTTTTGATTACGACGATGAGGAATGTTTACGAGCTCCCATCAGAGTAGATTACTAAAAACGTCCTTATTCAATGCATGTTAGTGCAATATTGTGGAGTTCTGCTTTTATTTTAAATCCCTTTTCCTTGTCCAAATTGTTTTGCGATCGGGATTTTCTCCATTTGACCGGCTATACCACCATTGTTGTAAAATTTCCCCATGATAGGTGCTTACCAGTCAACTATAAATCCGTGCTGGCCACAGTATGCCTTTTCGTCTTCAGTAACTCTTGGCGTTCAGTTACAGTTGCTGGTTCAGACATTTTACTGATTGAACACTATTCGCGTTTCATCCGATGACCCTGAAAACAAACGAAGCGTAACGCGACCGACCCGCGTTGGCCTGTTTACGTTACTGATCAAAGTAGCTCAGGTCACAAATTGATACTTGTGAAAATGCACGTTCCTTATCAGCACCACGACTGAATTCACGACTTGACGGATCACCAGCTACTAGACCATATAAAAACTATGATCATTAATGATTTGTACAGGTTGTAGCAACAGTATGGCTCCAAAGGTACTAACTGGGCGCATGCAATAGATGAAGTTTGTCCGGCCTTGTAGTCATGTAGCATTCGGGGGTTGACTCATCATCATCACAGCAACCATGGGCCTGACCAAAAGGTACTGTGACTCGGGCCGCCGTTTACCTCAACAGTTCAGCTGCAGAGTCGAGTTTCAAATGGTACGAATTAGTGGACATGTGCAATATCAGTAAATTTGTTGACGCACTGCTGAACACGTTACTTTGTTATTCCGGTCTTGTAGAAAGCGCTTAGGTCAAGTAATTTGAGGGTTGACTCATTTGCCACGTCGATTGTATCCAGGATCCAGGGATTTTAAAGTGCAACCAGTTACCTGTGCGTACTGTGTCTATGGCCTGACATCACGCCTCGTCAGCTGATCTTTGGCTGTAGGCGTAAAAGGAACTACACAGTTTCGTCTATCGACTCGCATTCTCTACCGCTTATTGCATATAGGGAACTTCGCTTGAGGTTGTTGGCTTGGTCATCGAAAGATGTGTACCTGAGTTGATGCTTCACAGCAACTGCAGAGAAAAATCCAACGTCTTCAAAACTGGTAGGTTTTTGGAGATTCTCCCGATGACTAATTCTAAACTTCTCGTGCCATCATTGGAGGAACCTGCTTTTAACGCCATCCGATTAAACTTTTTTGACAGGTGAACTCGATTTACTGAATCAGTTTCTACGATCTTGACAGAGACTACATTATATATAAACCCTGGCTTGGATGTCTACCATTCTCCTACACGTCGCTGTCTTGGCTAGCTTCAGGTCATCGTGGTACGTGTGTTCTTGCTTCGGCTGATTACGCGGGTCAACGGTTAGGTAAGAAGGTCTGATTTTGGATCAGGCTAGAGTTCTGTCGACCTCACTTCCCCAGCCCCACTGCTCAATGTTTCTGGAGGCATCACTGTCAAGGACAGCAACACATCAGTAATTCGCGCTGACGATTAACTCCTGTGCATCCTTCAAGAAAAGAGGAAGCCATAGCCAAGAATAACGACAATCACTTTCGTCCTGAGGTGTTTAACGTCAAGGTGCCTTACACATCGATTTCGGTTTGATGAGAGATTACACTTGGGTTAAGTCAGACTATCCGTTCACTGGATGCTGAAATCTCTCTAATGCAGATGAAATGTCATACAGATGAGCACACGAGACCACCGACGAACCTTGGGGACATTTTTTCTCTGGTGTCGACTTACCATATGAGTTTCCATGAGAGCACAGGTCAAACAGCCTTATTGCGGTCGCACACGTGTGCTAGCACACAGCTTTGGCTAAGCCGATGGCAATCCTGGATGATGCTTTCTCATCCTTCTTGGTGAGCGTCTAGTCGTACATTCAACGTGTTCTGCCGCACAACAGCGACATGAAGACGAATGCAACGAGCATTGATGGCTTGTGTCAGATTCACTATGCAATCCTTGTGTTATGGTAAACCAGCTTCAGAATGCGTCTGTTAGCGGGGTTCATGTGCAGGGTTCATAAATGCGATTATTACATTGTTCAACTGCAATATCTTTAAATAGAAGCTAACATAAACACTTGTTCCTTTTGAGCTCAGTGAGATTTCGGAAAATACCTTGAATAAGCATTCTCTCTCAATTGGTTTTTAGCCATTTTTGTATTTCGTTCGACTGCATCGTCCTGTTGGAACTTTTTTATTTTAGTTGTCAGACTTTCAGCCCGATTGTTGTTCCACATAATGTGCAAAGCTATAAAAAGACCAGTGTAATAGACTGTCACGTTGGTTTGATGTAATACGGTGACCACCGATCACTTTTGGTCCGACGTAAATGCAACCAATCTGAGCGATTCGTCTTAAACACAAGAGCCTCAACGTGCAAGGCCAATCCGCGTAGATCAGAGCGATGTCTACAAAGACTCACAGACACTGCGGGAGGAATTCATTCAACTTGGTGTGATCGAGTCGATACAGATAAAATTAATCAAGTGTGAACGTATTTCCGTGTCTATTCTCAAATCATCAGTGGAGAAAATACCGTTCAACAAGTTGATGATTCCTGTGACTTTAACTTGGAGAGGAGTCCTAGTCGGAGGGTCACCGATTGGAGTCAACAGAAAAGTCACCGTGTCTCCTCTCGAGGAGATCAGGCAATCACAGAATTACTCACAAGCGTATATGGCTGAGCGCCAACATATGATGATTCGGTCGTGCCTAATGTGAAGGTTCAATGGCGCAGTGGTCAACACGGTTATCACATGAAAGCATGGCCGGGGTTCTAGTTCCGGCCGCGGCAAGAATATGCACCACTGACGAGCCTCAACGACAGTGAAATACCAGTCTGGTGCTTTTTTTCGAAGGGCGCTGACTAGAAAGTTTACGGGAATGCGACTGCTGCGATCAATTGTGGGGGACGCTTAATTCACATTCTCAAGTAGACATTTCAGGACTGGCTGCGTCTTCGTTTAGAATTATCGAGAGCAATTATTTGGCGTTCAATCATATTCTCACGTCTCCTACATCGTGGTGTCTCGCCTTCCTGTGCTGAATTAACCTAGGCACTGTCTTTAGTTCGCACAACGGTGATCAGATCGTGTTTAGTTACCCAAACTGGAGATGATCTGAAGTGAGCACAACACAGCAGACATCAAAGAGCGAGACCCTCATCTGATGACTTAACGGCCCTATGTTAAGGTCGTTCGAAACCGAATGGCTGCAATCTCCACATAGGTCCAAACGAGAATGAAGTCGGCTGCGCGATGCCGATTTGAGAGTGACCACAGAAACACGAGCGTTTTACATTCGAGGAAGTGACCGGCACAGAAGAGTGTGATGGGCGGTGTACGACGAATCCAAGCCAAAACAATGCATACGGCTATTCATCCAGCATCAGTACTTGCTGCTCTGTAGAACTGGTAATAATCCTGTCGATGCTGGTAGTATCGTCCCTGAGTGTGTGATCGCCTACGATGTATCGTGTTATGGTTACAGGAAAAATCGCTACTCGTGAAAAAAGTTTGTCACCTTATTCTTATGTAAATTCTTGTTTGTACGTGGCCCGCACGAAGTTAACCCAACGAACTCTAGAAAGCAGAACTGTTGTCGTGCTGCAAAATATAATGATGGGATTTTACAGGCTATCATCGTTTCAGGGCAACTAGAGCAATATTTCTGGGCGATATTTGGTGATCGAATAGACGCACCAGACAGCACGGGTAACCTGAAAATAACGATTTTAGAAAGTGGCGTTAGATGCGTCAACTGTGTACCGTACACACCAATTGATAAACGGTGGGCGCACTTAACGGTTGGCAAGTATCACACCAAAGGGATTTGTTCTATCAAAATTTATCTTAGAAACTGAATAGCATTTCTTCAGCGTGGCCAAACAAGCACACGGTTGGACACAGACAGACGAAAAGGATAGAGCTAACAGAAGTCAGTTAGAACGATAGAATGGGTTAGGTAAATGAGTAAGAAATACGTGTAGCATCCGTGTGCAGGTTTCACGAAGGAAGACTCCTGAAAACCTGCTTGATCTTAGCAATACTAAAACACTCGATAAGCAACCCCAGATAGTAGTATATATATATATAGATTTGAATTAGCTGCTCCCTTGTTACCAGAAGAAAGTGGACTAACAGTGACGATTTGAGCGGATGTGCTTTGGTTGATCCCTCGTACCTCAGGTTATGAACCGAATGATTGTAAAGGCAACAGTATTTCGTCACAACTTACACAGAACTAACCCACATTGCTCAAATAAGATTAGTTTGTGGTGGCAGGTTCATATGCTGCGTACACCTGCAGAGCTAAACGAGTCAAAAGGTGACGGATTATCAGGACTTTCTTTTCGCAGCTAAGTAAACTAGACACGACGCCTACCAGGGAGTCGTGAATTACCACGACATCGTGGTCTAGAAAAGCAGTGTGACATGTCGAAGGCATGGCTACAGTCGACGATTGCATACTTTTCTCTCTCGCCAAAGCCGATTTGGTGTTTTTGTGACAATGCGAGTATTTCTTAACGACCATCATATAGCAGACAACATTTACCAATGCAGAGCATGTGTGAGGAGGCGATAGTAATGAAGAAGAGAAGTACATAGCATCACGTATGATGCGTCCAAACAATAAACACGAGAATCGATTCAGCTTTGTGCATTCTGAACGTAACCGTCGAAGAGGTCAGCCTCCAAATGAAAAATGTGACACCTTGAACGCAACAGTCAATGAAAAGAGGACGAAAAATGTAGTGCGTTTGCTGATTGCACCGAAAGTATACAAATAACGCAGTCGGATTCGCATACTACGAGTACCGCAGCTCCGAGACCTAAATCGCTGACGCGCTGGCACAATGAGACCAACGCTAGCGGAATTTGTTGAACGTTCGGGTATCGCGTACATGATATGCAGCCAATGACAGTGGCCATAAGGGCTGTCTTGTAAGACTGGAATCCAAACCCCAGTCACCGTAGAGACACCACTGACGAGCTCTAGTTGGAGCAAAACTCGGGTGCAAGGCTTCTGTCCGCAAGAAACTAGCTGTATTAGCAGAATCCCCCCACCAATGCCAGGAATTAGGGCGTTAAACCATCATGCTGTGCCGAATTGATGCAGGAAAAGGTAGCACTGAGACGTCACGACAAGGCGTTGACTCCACCAACACGCAAATAAAAATTCACACAGATCACATTAACAGTCATCATCATCATAGACAGCAATACATCAGTGGTTCACACTAATGCTTAATTGCCACACAACCATGAAGAAAAAGTAACCCTATATAGCAAGAGAGGGAAGGAAAAAAGAAGGGGACGGGAAGGAACCTAACTACTGAAAATGACGACGGCCATATTCAAACATTCAACATCAAGGTGCCTACACCTTGCAAACAACACAACCGAGCCGCATGTGAGCGTGAGGCGTCATCAGCGAGACAGCTTCCTTACGGCTTTCACTGCCCCGCGTCATTAAATGCACTCACTTCACAAACAACTCGGCCAAACAACGAAAACATTCACGCCACTGAGCGCGATTAGCCGACATCTCGCCTAGAGTCTCCAGCCACCGACTCTGTGAGTCGCGAGGACCCCAGCCCGGGAGACGAACACGACCCACGGCGGCCAACCCCTTGGTGGACGTCTTCATTTCCCTACGTCAGGTCATTGTCTGTCTACCTCGCACCTTATACCAGTCGGTCGCAGTGTCAGTGAATAGTGCTCGGTGTGGAAGACGACTAACTGGCATTCTTAATACATGACCTAACCATCTAAGCCTGTGTAAACGTAGAGATTGGACAAGAGAACTCGNAGTCTTTCACCAGGTAGGAGTTTCACGCCGGCATCTTGTGAGTGCCACAGACATTCCTCCATTACTTCGTCTATGACGAAATTAAACAAAAATGGTGACAGCGGACAGCCTTGACGTACGCCGCTCCTGGTGCTGAAACTGTCAGACAGTTCATCGTAAACACTAATCTGAGCTGAACTATGGGAATAGAGTGCCGACAGTACGTTCACGTACTTAGTCGGCACACCTCTGCGTTTGAGCGACTCTAAAAGTGTAGATCGATCCACTGAATCCAACGCACCTTTATAGTTGGCGGTATACATGACGCTGCTCCAGAATTTGACGAAGAAAGAAAATGTGATCTACACATCCCCGCCTGGGGCGAAACCCTGCCTGTTCTTCCCTAATGTTCGCCTCCCGAGCTGCAGTGACTCGGATTTGCTTTATTTGGATCTAACACAGTTAAGTATTGTGATAGTATTACTGTGCGAACACGGGTGTTAAAGTAACGTTTTGAAGTGCAACGTTTTATAAAAGTACGGAACGCAAGTTCCAAGACGACTGGTTTCTAATTATATGATTATTTAATGCTTTTACGTCATATGGCTGACTCCGATATGACCACGTCGGGTAAATTATCCAACTGAACTGGGGAGATTGAAAAGTTTTCACGGTGGTCTCCCGGTATTCTCTTCGCCAACCTTGCAGTGAGCGGCAAACAGAGCTGGAATGCTATGCATTCGGGTATACCACTGAATATGCACAATGTGTGTACCACCTAACCAACACATTGCGGTGATCATTTGGGTGGTCTAGATTAGTGATCCGAAAAACGGTTAGTAAACAAGGTTCCAGATTAACCGAATTGTACGAACGTACCTTGTTCCTGAAGTGAAAGTAGACGGTCCAACAAGAGAAGAGCTTCCACTGCGGGCGCTAACATCAGACGAAGCACATGGTAGCGTACCACAGGGAGCCAAATATTATCTAGTGACATATCACCACCGATAGATCTCAAAGCATCTTCAACTTCATCGACGCTAAACGGTCGCAGCAGTTCATTTTTCTGATTCATTTCAAAGAGCTGCTGAACCGAAGCCAACCGATTCAAAATAATCGAAGAGTACCTAGGAGGTGTAACACGGTCACATAATGGGGTACCTTATAAAGGTGAAGGCATATAAGAATTTGAATGAAAACAGTATGAACTGCAAAACCAAGTCTGACAATACTGTTTAAAAAGACCAGCAAGTGGTAGACTATAAACGAGAAGGCCACAGCTGCGAGGAGTTAAGCACAGCAATTTTCCGGAAAGAGATGGTCATTTTTTTCCCAAGGATTCATGTCAACAGCAGTGTATTGAATTTAAGAGCATACTTCTCAACGCTTGTCGTTGCAAACTTGGCCAAGCTCATATATCTTAAAATGAAAACTGGATCTGAAGTTGTACAATTACGTGGGAAAATAACCAAGGCCTTAACATCAGTGAGTAGGGTTAGCCGACAGATGCGGTGTTTTGGGGAACGTAGACCCACGAGCTGTAATCTACTGGTGATTAGTTTTGGTAAAATGACATAACGAATCGTTTAATCTTCTAGAAACTGCAGTAATACAGTCGTTATCACTGAAGAATTTGAGTGTTACTGAGTAGACGGGCGAAGAATCACCGTTGGTAGAAAAGACCGACAATTCGGATCGCCGTCTGCTTCTCAATGTATTCACACCCCAGCTATGACTAACAGGAACCCTGAAATCCCGTACTATGGTTTGCTCATCAAATAATTTACCGACAATTGAACACTTCAACTTGCCGTTCGGCGCACTTATTACAAGCTGAACACTGATTCAACGGTTCAAGAAATGGGCGACTGACCATCAGACACCAAATGTGTCCACATGATGAAATATGATGTACAGACACTGAAATATTGCCCTAAAACACAAGCAGACTGAAGCCCATATGTTTCAGAGCCTGATCAAAACGGCTACCTGTAAAAGATGAGTAGCACAAATACTGACTGTTCACCACTCTCTAGCCAGAGCTGTTCCAGTATCTATGAGAAATTAGACGGATGTATTGCGAGAACTGTATTCGCTTTTAACCACAGCTTATTCACAATGTAACCGATAGAAAATGTAGTGTTCTGCAATCAAGAGCCTTGGAAGTGGGAACAGGTGATGTAGGCTCTCAAACACCAAACGAATAGCGTGCCTCAATAAAGTGGCCTTTGTATACTGTAAGCAGTATAGGGGTAGCCGATAAAACATGAGAAACCGCGGTGATTAGGCAACCACGGGATTACAGACACCCTGGTTGTTACGTTGAGTAAATTGGTCTGGTGCTGCTTGCCGGATAAAGTGTCACATGAAAAAGCGATCCGAAGAAGAACCGTTAACTTCTCCAGTTAGCCTAGATATAAGTGCATAAGCGTCCACACGGAAGACTGCCATTTACACGAATTCCGATGTGTACAAAAATACGCTGAAACGTAAATTGATCATCTGCTTTCCGGTTCATTATTGGAAAATCAAACCTTCCCTAATGATACAATGATGAATTATCACAACGTACATGTGATACGTAAAAATATGCAGACTAACTGAGGTATCCATTCACCAACGACGGCTAGTTAGTCTTTCGATTATCAATGGAACATTTGTTCTTCTTTCCATTGTTACACACTTTAAACTGAGGAGATCGTGTGAAATAAATGTAGTACGCGAACCTCGTGCTTCATTGCATCATTATTTGAAGACCAGTAATGCAATGAGAAGCCCACACCTTTGATAATGACCTGAACAACCAATCACGCTTGTCCTACCCCTCAGATGTGAGCCCGATTGACGTCCGTCTCACAAATAGATCAAATACGCAACACAGCAGAAGCCTATTTGCTGTAAAAAAACCGAAGTGATGGGTATTTCCAACCACTGACTAGTGCAGCCGTTCACCAACAGTAAGACAGTTGGGTGAAATTTGTCGAAAGGACCTACGACATATTAGGGACGGCATTCTAGGCCTTGGAAAAAACTAAGAAGAATCTAGCGCTAATAACGATCGACCACACACCACAAGCAAAATGATACTAGGGTTAAATAAAACAGAAATCGGTTGGTGCTGACACCTTAGTCAGGCAAGAAGACAGAAGGACTGGGATCGCTGGTTGTGGTGTCACGAGGTACCACCTAATCGAGTCTTAATGTGAACAACTACACAGCTCGGTTGATTATTGGCCACGTGACCGAACGGAATGTTTATGTTTGTAAGGATAAAATGTCCGTACTACCATATGGTAGCGTGTGAAATCCGTCAGCTCATAAATCCGAGTCATGACGTGGTCAGAAAAAATTCAAAATGAAACCCTAGTCATAGTGTGGTGGATTGTCAGGTCGGAGGTGCGAGTTTCCCAACGCTCGGCCGAATACATCAACGCGGAGGAGGTACGTTCAAAAGCCTGCCGCGATCGAATCAAGAACAACGTGCGCGACCGGATGAGTCATCGCTCGACTGGATCGGACCAACGGGCGAGGCAGGGCAGGCGAAATACGACAGACGGCCAGATCGGAGGCGTGGTTTTTCCAACATTTAGAGGAACATCTCGACACGATGTTGGAATACGGTCAAGGACAACATTAGGTGGATGGCGGACAGCACGAGCAGCCGGACGAGCCATCGCGCAACGAAATCGGACAAACAGACGAGGAATGGCAAGCGGAAAACCCTCCGATAGAAGGCGCCGATCACACACGTAAACCGGTCTGAAGTGCACACGACGTGTGAACAGAAACCGGGGGGTGTTGGAATTATGACTCATAAACGAGAGAGCGCGTGTTGCATGTGACTGGCGGTTTGGACAATAAAGATTGTGCTTTATTGAACGCCTTCTCGCTACAATACCACATGTTGATCACACCCAAACCACTAGCAGTGCGGCCCGGCAGCTAAAATATTGACTAACCGGTGTCTATTTGGTTCCCAATTAATAAGGACCAGCGGAAAGACTCGAATGTACCACAGTAACATGAAACGTGTGTATAGTCTTGGAGTGGGTATTTCTCAGGCTACCAGGCACCATTAGTTCTATGCAACGTAAATGAAAAAAACAGTCCTAAGTTTTCTGACAGCATGTGGTGATTCATTGGAAAAATTTTGCTGTCCACTTTCATATGGGAAAGCATTACTAAAAGATGATGTGATCGTGATTTTGTAACACGGTGTACGTTGCGACTGTTTTAACGTGGCCACCGGTTAGAAAAATAAAACTGCTAACAACTCGGAGCGTCTGTCTTGTTCTACCGTAACACCAAATCCAATAGATCAAATAACTGGTAACTGGTGATCCACGTCTTGTTTGCCACGTCGGAATTTTACAGGTTACCGGAAGTTTACGAAACATGTGTATACTTTACACTGTGTTGAACAGTTTCAAGAAACCAGAAAATAAACGGAAATCACACACAAAGATAATCGTTTGGCAAACAGTAGAGATAACAGGAATGGAAGATGTTCATAATTTCGATAAGTGGAATTCGGAAAGGCAGTTTGAAGAGGTACTATTGTAATAAAATCAAACATTACGAGCAACAAAATGAAGACAGACAATACGTGATTGATGTAATAATCGTCCAAACTCTTGGTTATCGATCGGTAATCGTAATCTGGTGTTTGGAGAAGGACTCACCAGGAACCACGCGCCAACGTAATCATATCCTCTTAATCGGCTGGATATTTCTAAAACATTTGATTCGAAGTGATTGCGTATCGCCAAGCTGAAAATCAAAGGAAATCCCCCTAAGTAGGGATAGCTCATCCGGTTGCCCGCTTTGTCCACCATCTGCTCAGCGCAGGCTTTTGAACACACCTTCCTGATGAGTCGAGGTATTCCACCGAATGAGGGAATACTCGCACCTCCGACTTGAGCACCCACCACAGTATGGGTACATACACTCCATTTAATAACCGATGTTTCCCGTGCTAAGAAGAGTAAGCCCCTTTCTTTAGGAGTCATGTTAACATAATCAAACCAGGGATCCGATGGTTGGAAGATGGGCATAGCTTAGCAGAAGGCAACAGCTCAAAGTAATATAGAATATGAATAAGGTCAAAATTGCTATATAAACTGTGCGCTCGAGCAACATTTAGTTCATTCTTGCCAACTACATACACGAAGTGATAGTCGAATGGGTGAAGGGATGGGTGCGTACATGCATTCAAATTGAGCAAGGTGACCCTCTAACAATACAAAACTTATGTACGATGGTCTGCGAACACATCCAAAGCCCCGAACTTGTCCCAACCACCCAGGTGCAACCCAATCACATCTATGCACCTCGGACACTGGTAATTTGGAATATTGTGTTCGTCAATCTGAATATCTGTCGTCGTCGTTGGATCTAGGTCATTGCCACTCACTTGCTTTCGTATTCGTATTTCCGTCTCGGTTGGCCACGCAGGTCGCAACTGATCCCAGAAATATCACCTTAAACTCAGCAATAATACACAACTGTATTGAGCCGAAGTAGAATGGTCAGAGGTAATTGTTCATGAACATTCATTTTGGGCGAATTTTTGCGGCATCAGGAAATTAACTGTTTCGGTAGGTGTCAGTTACGTTCGCAACATGGTTCAGTGTCCTCATTAGAATGGTCGTCAAAATGAAAACCTGGTTGTTAGCCGGGGTATTCAGGTAAAGGATGCAAATGTGTGAAAGTCGATGACCAAAGTGTAAAAATCAAAGTCAACAACAGTACGAAGAAGTCTATGAAAATTAAAATCGTGGTAATACCGGAAAGATGTTTGTGCGCTTCCTAAAAAGTCCTCAAGTGAACAAGTTGACGGTTCTGGTGATGTCATAGGATACAGGGTAGTAAGCCTCACCAATGTAACATCAGAATGGTGACCCGAGCAACAAAACAGCGAAATGGATTTTAGAAAACGATAATCCATGCAACACAATATTTCTACTCCTTCGTTTTTCCCCCGTAAAAATGTTTCCATGATTTGTAAACAATTACACAAGGTTGAAAAGTAATCAACAATGATTTCAACTACGACTGAATTTAAGTAGCTTGCAAGAAAGACACAATTAAGGCAGGAGTTACGTGTACGTCCTTCAATCAAGAACTGTATTGATGCGTCGATCTACGAAGATGGAACTTCCCTCACTACTAACCTATCAATAAATTCATTATTACTGTTCTGTATTTTCCCTCAAAAACTTCTTACGGTATCTTGCACTCGCTCAGGTAAACCATCATATTGTCGAAAAGCCTTTCTACACGGCTGCGACAGAGTCGAAAATCGTCCATTTTGGGCTACCAGATCATCCGAAGGAACAGCTGTGTGGTGAGAACCCTATACTGACAATGGTTGTGTTCGCCGGCGTTTTAGGAACACGCAGACCCCACAAACCATCGAGCATAACAGTCTAGTTTTACAATCTTCGTTGCCTCGGATGCGTCTCACGTATGTCAGCCCACTGGGTCCCCTCAATCATGCTGTTTGTGTAGCTGTACAAGGAAGAAAACTAAAATCAGCGTACCAATGCGTTATGAGTCGGAAATCTTTGATATCAAGACGCGATCTAATAGAACGTTTGCAGTCTCTTGGCAGATATCCGAAGGACAACCAGCAATGTCGGCGGGCAGCTTACACCGAAGAAAAGTGCACGTATGAGATGTAATAAACAATATGTATGTATGATTTACCTGTCTGGCTGATTTCCGGTCTGGCGAATATGTCCGCCAAGTATGAGCGTGCATTCACCTTGAAAACCCTCGTACAGGTGGGCAAAGACTATCTCAGAGTACTTGTGGTGTCACTGAGTTGATTCAGTTGTCGATTTTCAGTATAATCATACAGTTAATCAAATGACTGTTGCCTAACAGACGTGGATCAGAGCATACACTTGTCTCAAGAGGTGAACCAACCAGCCTCAAGCCAAATATGATTCCTCAAACAATAGTGTGAGCCGGTGAACTCAATCGCCATCTGTGCTCGGTGTAGGGTTGCCTCAACGAAACCAAGTTTGTTGACTTCTCACTGGCTTCGCATCGGGTCAACAACTTGACTGACAAATTCAGTAAAGTAACTGTTCGATGCAAAATGATACGGCGAAAACTAACGTGTAAAACCTCTCTGAAGGCGAAAAGTTGATGTTATCGACACAGGAAGCATAAAACCAAAAACGGCCACTGGTTAAAACGAAACAATCCCTCAAATCGAAATCAACACGGTAAGTCTGGATTCGGTTACCGAAAGAGAATAAAACAGATGAGTTACGCTTTGCTGAATCGTATGCTTTTTTATAACACGCACACGATAAACCATGTGGACTGGAGTGAGCTGATTGATGGTTGCGGAACAGGCTTAATCAAAGTCCATTACACATGTTCGATTTTCCGTCAAACCGTAAATGCCCCTGGGTCGATCACAATACGCAGAATTCCTTTTACTTTATTGAGTGACAGTTGCACAATGCAATTCCGATTTGATTGAAACTGCGCGCTGTCTTCATAGTCTTGACCAAGCTGGACAGCCAAAATGTGTCGCGTTTCGTTTGTTCCATACTCGTTTTAAAGCGAGAGCGACTTTAGCAAACAATCATCTCTCCGGATTCGGTTCCGTGCAGTCTTCTTCTAATACAACCCACTACTAAAAAAGATTTTATCGGGGCACATTGATTTCACGTGAAGGATGACCATACACTGTCCTCCCAATACCAGATCCGGTGACGATTATTCCTGTGGTCACAATATGAATTTTGACTTAGCATGTAATTACGTGATTGCTCTCCTAATTACTTCTCTGCTTCCACCGCCAGGTGTAGCAAACTAACTGTTGTGAATGATAAGGCTCTTGTTCTACGGCTGAATGACTTTTGAGTCTGGTTCAGGTTAGTGTCTGCTGTGAATGTGTTACGTTTTGCCGACAAAGAGATATGGATCATCCTCGACCTATTCAACTCTACGCAAGATTTGTTTGGCTTCTTTCACAGCTGTCTCGGTGTTCCCGTTAGGTTGGCTGTAGCACGGGCTAATCAGTCGCGCCTTAAATTCTCATCCATCAACAAGCTTTAGGAATTTCATACAAGTAAACTTTAGGTTATTATTCCAGACAAACTCTTCTGGTATTTCTTGTCATGTGAAGTGGCATCTCAACTTGTTTACCACGTAATTTAATGTTGTGCTCTGCACGGGATTAATTTTAAGATAGTCGGTGAAACACATCATTGCAATCTGACAGCATTTCGTTTTTACACAGCAACCTTTTGACACAATCTGTTAGGTATCCCGCGCACCATCATAGGTTCCTACTGTTTTGGAGTCTTGTATCCCCGTCCTGTGGCACAGTACGATGCGTAGACATGAATTCGATCACTTCTGTCTGGCAAAAATATTGTATCTCACGCCCCACTGATGCAACTGTTCACCCCTAAATGAGCACGATGAGCGTGCTTTCATAGCGAGCAGCGAATGGAATGCTGTTTCCGGCCATTAACTAATTATAAACCGCCAGTCGATCTTCAAGCGGAGAAAAAGTATCGATTCCGGCGGTATTTGACTGTTCTTCCAGCCTTCTGGTTAAAACATTCCTAGGGAGAAACACAGATATGGAGCTATCTGCCGTACGCTGTTGAATCTCTTTCAGACGAACGCTGGTTATCGCCAGGTGCTAAGCCACGGTGATTTACTCGGGTTCCTGTTGGCTCCCTTTCGTTTTTGTAAAGTATGCACGATAGAATGTGTCCGAACTTAACAAACGCATTGTAGATCGGCAGACAACGGCAAACTTATGTTTTCGCAGAAGGATTGGCATTCTCATGAGCAGGAACTCGTAGCATAATAGTGAAAGTATTGCTTTGTGAAGCGTGTCTTTCTAGTTTATCATTATTTTCGTTCTAAGGCTTTACAGGGTTAACAGTCGGATAGGCATTACGGCCCCAGATGGTTTAAGCAAGAAACGACTGGTTAATCGACTAACTGTTTTTGCAACATTTTTAGTGACATTTTTCGCACCTCACCAAGATTGTCTGGGTTCACCTTGATGCTTTCTAATGTCCGTGAAAGATGACTACGGTTTGCATTTATGTTTCGTAATGTTCACTGCGCGTTGCTGTAGTAACTAATGACTGACACATCTATAACGCATACACATTCTTGAAAGCTATTCGACGCATACAGGAAACGTTTCTGGAAAACTTGCCGCAAACATTCAGTCTGCGTTTTAGGCTAAACCAACGAAAACGTTAGAATTGTATACTTAGGGTTGTCAAAAGCTCGACCATTCACCAACCAATACACGCAAAAAAAAATCGAGCGACAGACCAACTTGTTTGAAACACGTCGTTCCGTTCAGATTCAGACGTTAAATTTCCCGCGCTGGTGAATTACGGTACATCCTCCGTAGAACCATATTAAGATACGTGGAATCAAACTACATGTGTAAGGTACCAAAATTAGTGATAATAATTACTATTGGAATAACCCAATCCGGCGGCTCCACAAACTTAACCAGCACGCCCCAAATCTGAGTTTTTCATTAAAGATAACTTAATCGTGATCGGTTGCAGGATTAACGTATCCTCGCTTACCACTTTGTAGAAGTACCGTGAACACAGCTAGTAGCAAGTTGTTGCAGCAGTGGTGGAAGAAAACGATAACAGAGATTCAACGGTAGCGTGAATAGTATTTTTTTGCGGTGCCGATAAATTTGCCTACAGAACACGTCGATCAACGGCTCAGTGCACGTTGGCGAATGGAAAACTTCCAACAGAACGGTTACATGTGGACTATTTACTGAAGAGGAGGGGTTCGAGTGGACGATGTAACGTGCGCCACAACGCCAGATTCAAAGGAATATGCAGCGAGGCAAGTGCAGTAAACTAACACTTAGTGGATGATTCGGTGACACCCGTTGTTTCTCCATCTCAGAGTACGGCTTCAGCGATGACTGCAGTGTATATCAGATCGGGCTGTCCTGAAAATGCCCACAAGGGTGAAGAACGCAAAACAGTGCTCTTCTGTATAGACAAGGATGATAGGGATAAAGCGACGTTACTGGATATTTGAAAGTCGAAGTTTTTGTAATGCCAACACGCAGCCGAAACCCTTATTTTAAAAACAAGACGGAAGATGGAACGTGCCTTTCAGGGTTGCATGCTTTGTATTGGTTAAAAAATGGGGAGGCAAAAACGTTGCAGTCCAGTTCTCTTGGGAGACCACCCAGTCTACCCAAATGAGAGACCTGAGCTTCTAAATGCGAGAAGAAAAAGCATGGTGTAAAACTCGAAGGTCTTCGAACCGCAGAAATAAAAGATAGTATGAATTACTACAAATTCTTTTGGAAAACTATTCTGTACTCAAAGCATCCGGCTGGGAGACTGCTGAAATTAAGGTGGCGTTTTACCTAGTTGAAGCTGCTGCGGTTAAACGAAGCAAAAAACGTTAAACAATGAAAACACGGGGATACAGTGTAGCGAATGAATAGGTGGGAGAATCGGGTATTCATATGGTCATTGGAACATCTCTTCCACAGTTTAGAAAGCCAAGTGCGCATAACCAAACACGTAGCAATTCAGAATGCAATCCTGATTCACACCTGCCAAAATTACGGAAAGCGCGCCATGCATGACAACAAACGGGACGCAAGATCAAAGACGACGGAAAACTAGGCAAGTTCATAAATTTCAATTCAGTCCTTAAACAAGGCTCCGTTATCGTTTACAAGATGGCTATATTAAAATGTACCAGTGAACACAAAATGCTTACTCGTAAAAGTCCATGGTATGTGCGTGTTTTACAGCGCATCGTACAAACCGGAATACTACATCGTCCGTACCGATTCGCTTAATAGTCGTAAGTGCACGATAACGACGTTCAAGAAGAAGCTCCACAAGTGCCCGAAATCCGTGAACACGGAGATGCACAACCCCTTTTGTGAGGGCTAGCTCCAGCCTTCGAATATAGTCAGGAATTGAGTGACATGCAGCCTCTAATAAAGCGTAGGACATCTGACCAAAACGAAAGCAAAAATAACGAATTCTGGTTATAATGACATGTGATAAGCAGTCGTTCTGAAGCATCAAAAATGAGAAGCGTCCTTCTGCAGTATAGTCGACTATTTGTGGCAATAGCCCTTCGTATGTTCCTTTGAACGGTGGATGGTTCTTCGGTCTGTCTGCAGAAAATTGGCTCCTAGTAACATACTGGACTGAATAAGATCGGGTACCGTTTCCTACTGTGATAATGTCGTAAACATCTGGACAACCCTGCATTAATTTAGGAAATTGCTCATCCTATTTCATAAACATAATCTTCCTCGGACAGTTGTTCGTTTGGCGAATTACTTTTCTTAGCTCTTGCGCTCTCCGTTCTCATAGGCGGGAACCGATCAGCTTATGACAGAAGAAAATCCGGTAGAGAAGGAAACTAATTCATATACCTATCTGCAACGCCATAGCCTAACAGATAAGTCTATAGACTAACATTTTCCATTTATTCACGGACTGTAGGTTTAATTTTTTGACTTGGGTGGCGCCGATGAGAACAATAAGGTCGAAACAGCTGCTAACCATTGGAGTTCGCTGCGATCAGTTGATTGTCGAACACCCACAAAACATAACGACCTAACGTAGGCCAACAGAACCAGCTTAAATCACGCCATCCTATGTTGTGATGGAGTGATTGTCTAAAAGTCGAATGACTGATCGACTTTTTACAGAAAACAATTTATCAACTCGTCTCTAAGCCAATTACAAACGGGCGATCAACTTCGGTCGGTGAGAAAAATGAAATGTGATAGAGGTGGAAGGGGAGACGGTTATGTCGAACAAACAGACGGCTTACCATTGTTGATTATCACCTCGCATGACCTCACAGATTGCTGATGAGTTTCACAGAAACACTCACGAGCATTGTGTAACAGTGAATGATGTATGATGAAAAGTACACCTTAACGGACAAAGAAAGTGACCTAAATGGTTACCTAGGCGGGAACAAGTAACATCGGTACCGGCCAATTATGTTCCAATAGAGGACGTAGCATTGTGAACACAGCCAAACACGGTTCAGGAAGCTAAATTCAACGACTCACTCTAATATCGAAGTTCCTCAACGTACTGCTTTGAGGTGACCACAGTGTCTGCGAGGGGAATGGGTTCTTACGAGTGCCAATGTCACCATCATCGTTCACAGATGGATTCAACACCGCCTTCATATAACAGCAACCGACCAGCACCATTGCGTCGGCTATACTTGACTCGGTCATAAGTCGGATAATCGCCGAAGAAAGATCTCCACATGCATGCAAACCATTAAGAAAAAGTCGATTACTGTTCTCCAGCGGTTCTTCAGTACGGCTTCTGGTGCCGTTGTACATTTTATCACAACAAAAAGAAGAACGGAAAGAGTCCAATGAAGATATGAACCGTTAGCAAGAGATAAGTATGAGACGCTTTAAAAACACCTCAGTGACTGGAAAGGTCTCCCAACGATAAAATGTGTTTACCAGCTGCATTTGCAGAGGCCTCAAGCAACGATATGTCCTCATGAAGAGCTAAGCGTTTAGGTGCGCTGACAGTAACAAGCAATAGCGTACAAAAGTTTACGAATCCACACATGGCTTATGGTTGGTTGCGGTAATTAAGTGACTGAGATGGTTTATTTCAAGGGGTATAAATATATCAAGACCAATTGAGAAAAACATCCAGTTACGTAATGCGACATGATGCCAAACGTTTCGCAAGAAATGGGCACGAATGCGTTGCCACAGGAAGTGTCAACAGAAGCTTACAACGAACGATCAATTTCAACCAATTCACGGTAGTATGTTAGACAGCCACCCATATACACCTCAAATTCATCCAGGTTCGTGATGGTGATACTCGCCCCAATGTAATCCGCGTATCCGTGATGTGAAACCGATTAATCTTCAATTAGATCATGTCGGTCACCAAATCCATTATGGTTCCAACGCAAAAATGATCGCAAATGGATGTCATTGGTTGGACTGGACGCCCACTTACCATACGACCAGGAAAGAGCAAGAACAGAAAAAACAGGAGGAAAAATTGATAAACAAAGCCCATCGAAACAAACCACATTAAGTTTTCCAGTCTATAGAAACGAACAACCGGGTGGTAAGTGAGCACGACAACACCCTCTAAGCAGTCTCCCGATAACTACCTCTCCTTGGCCTCTGGAATTCAGCTCATTCCAGAGAATTCAAATGAACAAAGACGGTATTCAGAACAGATAAACCGTAACCTAATTTAACGTCTCCAGATACGTCTGCCTTATTGTGTAGATTAAAGGTCTTCAGTTAGAAACACAGATGCGATATACAATATCAAAACGACGAAAACCCGGCTGATTAATCAGCGCCATGTCTTCAGCTGTTCATTTCGCACCTGTTCCAATCAGCTGTGATATCGAAGGAAAACCCCGAAAACAGTGGACGATCACCACCAATCTTCAGTGTACTGCTTAAACTCCTAAATCCATACATTCGAGGAAACCGAATGAATGAACTTGTTTGGTCCTTGCGACAAAATACCCGCTTCCCAACCTCTTTGTTACTTACGACTGCTTAACGCCAACCAAAACGCGCTAATAAATACAGACATCGGTGCTTGATTAATCAGAGGGTTCACTACTCTCACCCCGAATAGGTAAGTTTCGCAGGCGTACACCAACATCGTTCGAATGGTCAGTTTACAAACAATTACGCTTCACAGATGACCCAGCTCAGTACAGATTGTCTTAGCTAGTTCTTCAAGAGCCAACAACACTGCCGACAGAGTTTTCCAGGTAAACAAAACCGTCAACGGTATTCATCATGTTAACGGCCACAGCTAAATCTACGTGTTTAGGAACCACTTCGAACGTCTGACACCACAAAATAAATCACCAAACGTCTGTAGCAACGTCAAATGTTGTCTAACGTTGTCTGTACTGCCTGACATTTGCCAAACAGCAAATTCCCACTGCTTGAACAGTCAAAATCCGTCAGCAGAAAACTTAAGCTAACCCCTTGTGAATGTCCCAGCTAACTCTCGATTACCACATCTCTTAGAAGTAAATGTGATATCTTCCGAAGAGAAGCGGGTGACAGAATGCAACACGACATACCAATGCAACAGACAAAACACATAGCAGGGAAATCAAAACACCATATTTACGTCAGTTAGTGTTCATTACAAGGTCACCAGAGAGGCCGAAGTTCAAAAGGAGAGACAGGAAGAGTTATATTCACGCCATCCCCAAGCTACCACTGTCGACTTCGTCAAAGAGAGCAATACATTAGTGGTTTTCGCTGATGGTTCCGTTGTCACTGTACAGTCTTCGCGGGCAGCCTCGTCTGGCAACAAATCGATTAAAGTCACACAGGAATGAATCAGTATCCAACGAGTGCGCCACCTGAATGTGTATTGCCCTCGTGCTGAAACACATGAAGAAGCGGCCATAGCGCTTTTCCGTTCCGCGTTCTCGTTTAGCAGAAATGGGTCCAAAATAATCAATCCCGGCGGCGGCGAATGGGCATACCTCCATCGTAGTCCGATCAGCGGGAAGTGGAGCCATGGCCTGTTGACACGGTTGGGAGAGCCATCGGCGGCACTGATAACAGTCATATCCAGTATCGTTGTCGTACAGCCGATAGAATACAACTTAATCAATAAACTTGTCACAAAGTGTTTCACAGATAGAATGATCGGGTGCTTCGCATCATAAGATAAAGAAGATCGTAGTGGTCGCCCACCTACACGTAAAACACCAGTGAGTAAAAATGGATTCAGTCTTTGAAGTGGGCTACGGCTACTACGGAGGACTATCTTGATCGATTCGGAATGTATCTTTATCGTCTCTCGACTGTACCAATGGGTATGAACTTTCTTCTATTCTGAATGAAATACCTGCTGCTGCATTAACCTACATATCTCGTCCGTTGCTTTGTCAAGTTCTGAGGCGGTCAGTCTTCCTCTGCGGACCGTTTGTCTTCCTTTAGATACAAACTGCTTATATCGAATAAGCCACGCAACCGTTCGTAGTAGTTTGTCCCACAATGCTGTCCTCAAACTTTAGCATAAAGAAATGTGAATGGTCTAGAGTTTGGATAGTAGCGGCACTGCAAAGTTGTTCAACGTCCTTCATCGTGTCTGGTTCGGTTTATGCAGGAAGTGGCCGTTCGTTTTCCTTACTGTGTAGAAATTCAGGGCCATATAACCATCAGTCCAACCTCTGAGATTCGTAGGCATAGATGTCGCACGATACAAGGTCTGCTGGATTGCGTTTTGTGTCAACAAAACGTCATTGCTCTAGTCGAGAAGCTTCGTGAATTACGGCCAACCGATTAGCGAAAAAGGTCGGGAATCGCTTGGACGAATTTAACACACTGTGCAAAACGATCATTGAGTCAATCCAAAACGTAGTAGACTCAATTGACAATTCCAACTCGCGCTCTATCTGCTGGGCCAGTTTAACCGCAATGACGGCTGCCGCTAACTCCAACCGGGGCATACTTGTCAAGCGAATGGGAGCCACTCGAACTTTCGCGATTGTCAGGGAACAATGTTTAGTTTGGAAATCGTCGGAAATCACGAGATAAGTGACTGCGCCGTATCCAGTCTCAGAAGGGTCACTGAAGATATGCAGCTGGAAATCACTACAGCGTTCTATTCCGTGGAGTTTAATGCACCTTTGCAAACAAAACTGGTTGAGGCACGATAGTATCGCTATCCACTTCGTCCACAAAGTTAGTTTTTCACCTTCAATAAGATCGTCCCATGACACATGCAACTTACATAGTCGCTGGAGTATCCACCGAGCAATCAGTGTAACGGGTTCAGTGTGCCCGAGTGGATCGTAGATCGAAGAAACATAGGGAAGGATGTTCCTCCGAGTGAACGGCTTGTCCATTTGTGGCACATCGAAAACGTGAGCGTCATTCGTAAGGTCCCACTTCAACCCCAATGTCCTCTGCACGTTGGGTTCGCCTAGGTTAAGTGACTGTGTTGATACCGTATGTTCCGATTCCGGTAGCACTGATAATAGTCTCTCGTCGTTACTTGTCCATTCTGTGAGGTTGAAGCCGTCTTTCGCGAATAGGGTCTTTATCTGATTGGCGGGGTCTTTAGCGCTATCAACGGTTGCTGTACTGAATAAACAGTTGTCCACGTAAAAACACTTGTTTGCGATCCGCAGGATATTTCAATCGTAATGGTCGGTGTTATCTGAAATGGTTCTTCTCAAAGCAAACGTAGCGCCAAATAGATGAGAACAAATGCGGTATCCCGTCAGAGAGCCTTGCATCTCAGCATTCTTAGCGTATCTGGCACGTGAACTTGATGAAACATTGCTTCGATGTCTGCCATGACGGCAATCTTCTCTTGCCGAAATCGTAACAACAGACCAGTCAATGAATTTGTTAGATCCGGCCCCGATAACAGCTGATCTTTTGGAGATTTGCCTGCATACTTTGCTGCGCAGTCGAAGACAATTCGCAGCTTCTGTGACTTAGCAGAATGGAACACTGGATGGTGGGGTACATACCATCAACATCTAGCTGTCTCATCTCCAGGAGCTAGCTCGGCATGGCCCCGACTTGTGTACTCACTCATTACGCGCTGTGCTAAATCACCGCACTTCATAAGGCGCTGTGGTAGCACGTGCAGACGTTTCAGGGCGATGGACCTGTTGTCAGGTAGCAGGAGGGATCCAGGACGCCAAGGGAGGGCTACCTCGTAATGACTTTCAGTTAAACGTATTGAATTCACCATCATTTCAAAAGCCTGACGATCATCCACAGACATTTCCTGTTCCTTTACGGGGCCAGAATCGAGTCGGTTGACATCGCCGCTGAGAACAGGCCACGTTTCCGAACCACACAGCAAAACGGAACATACACGTGCATTAGTTACCCTTACTCTCACCGGCAACTCAACGTCTTCTCGACACCACAGGTGACGCAGGCCTGTAAGGGTAACTCAAGTCTGTGTTATTCTCGCTGATATCTTAACAGTAACACTACAGCTTGACGAGACAGTGCTATCCAAATCATCATCAACGCAGACGGCAATACATCAGTGGTTGTCACTGATGCTTAGCAGCCAAGTATGTGAAACTGTCCACAGTCTCGAGCGCATTACCTGCAATGAAGAAAGTAGGAGTGGAAGTGCCCCAGTATTGAAGATGCACTTTACATTTTGAAGGTGCGAATTGCATTCCATATAAACCAGCTCGATCACTTACCTTGTCCAGCATGGTCCGCATACCTTCAGCAGAGCGGAACAGTAACACAATGTCACCCGTATACTCCAGGTCCGTCAACCACCGCCAAGAAGAAGTTTACCACCAAGTTCACTGGACTCTTCCGGCGCAATTTCCAGAATGCTGCTCATGGCAAAATGGAACACGAAGGGAGAAATAAGACACGCTTGACGAGCACCACCAAAGTGAAAAACACACGAGACAGTTGTCCGTAAGCCCTCAGCCTACTTTCAGGATAATTTTACAGTGGTCTCAACAGAGTTACGTACTTCCCTCGTACTAACTTGAGAAGAAGACAGTTCCAGAGAACGTTACGAGCAAGCTGGTCGAGAGCAGCCTTTAGGTCTAAAAAGACCACGGCCGTCGGTCGCTTGTTTGAGTGCCGATGTTTTCAGATCCGTCGTAGGGTAAAAATGTGATCAACGCACCATCCAGTGGGTCGTAATCTTGCGTGTTCTTCGCGCACCTGGCTTTCTCTGAACTTAGTAAGCTGATGCCAAATGAGGCCGATGAGTAGCTTCGACGCAACAGACACCAAACTGGTGACCTTTTGGTTGTAATATAGATTTCGGACTCCCTTTTCGAAAAAGTGAATCACTGTTGATAGACATAAATCATGAAGTACTTCGTCAGTTTACAAAATTGTCTGGAAGAGTTTCGTCAGTTCTGATACCAACCTCACTCCACCTTCCTTGAAAAGAGAGGAGGTCTGGTCCAGGAGCCATCTAACGCTGCATTAAACTGAGCCCCAACGTTACTTCTGCGTCCAGACCGTAGAAATTGACCATTCGGGTCCCATCGTTCACACGGTCTCGTTGAGGCCAGCTGAATTAGTCATCACAACGTTCAGTCCATTTACGAAATCGACGCGATCGACCGGTGATACGTGCACCATTTTCTGGCATGTGGTTTCAATTGCACAAACTCGAACACCGCCATAACCACGAATCCTGGGAAGTAATGTTCTGGTATTCCCAGATAAGCTGTTCTATCTCCTTCAACTGTTTGACTACGTGAAGCAAACGGACTTTACACAAGCTATTAGCTTGCTTGCATTTGAGTTCTCCACAGTCGGCATCATATTCAAAACCAGGTGGAATCGAGCGACACCTGTTCAGCAGGTTTACCGACGTGACATAAATCCAGTTCTGTCGCAAATACACTGTTCCCATGGAACAAACCTTTTCACAGCGTGCTTTCGTAGCTGCTGCGATTTGTTCCCAGTGTTTGTTGGGGTTTCTCACCTGACCCAAACTAGGCAATTTGTTCACATATGTCTACTGGTAAGCATTCTTCACACTCCTCTCCCCTTTCGAATATCCGTTGAGTATCGTGCACTTACGAGTGCGCGTCCTCTGGACAAATAATAAAACAGAACGGGTACGCACAACAGCAAGGTCCGAACCCAGCTAGTTGCTCTAAAATGCATGAGTCTTTGACAAAGCGGCACTACTTGTTACTGACTGACATGATCGGCTTGTGTTCACGGCACAGGGCGGCCCCATGTGGCGAAATGTCTCCCTGTGATGAAACGCGGCCTTCGAAATATGGAGGCGGTGAGATGCGCACAGTTGCGGCAGTCTTTCGCCACTGACCTCATGGGGGAAGCGCATAAAAATCCCCCAATGGAAAGTCTACTAAATAGTTTTCAGTAGTGCAACACATATGCAAAAACAACCCTCCGGGGCAAGTAATTCAGGTGTATGAGACGGGTAGTGTGGGCAATGTGAAACCCATACGAAAAGAGACATGAGATGATAACCACCAACCGCAAGAAGCACACCGAAGTAAAACATCAGTGAAAAAGGGGTTACTGAAGAACCGAAGCAAGAGAAACGACCATAAATGGCAACATCACCAGTTAAATAAACAAAGCTGTACTTTAAAATTTGTAGAAGCTGCAAGCGAAAAGATCGACAGAACAGTCACACTAGATGATGATAAAATTAAGTATGAATGGAGTTATTCAACAAGCAGATGAATGATGGAAACGGAATTACTTTTTGATGGGAAATTATCACAGCAAATCATAGTACACGCTAAGTTAGCATTTAAAGCGGAAATACGAGAAAATCAGCGCCCAATTGACTCAAACGTCTTCAATTTATATTATGTCTAAAGAGAACGCGGGAACGCATATTATGTGCTGTGGAAATTATGCGTGTCTGATATCTCACTGATGGCCATGACGGTTGAAACATGCTTAACCGAGCAGCAGAACGTACCTTCTTATTCAAGTATGCCCGAGTTTCCCTAAATTGAAAGGCAAACAAATGAAACGCAACGTAAGTACGCAAACGATTACAAAATTGCAACAAGCATAGGGTTTTGAATGATGCGAATGAATTATAAAAAGTCATTTACGCTCTAATAAGGTTACGTTTAAAAGGTGTTATACAGACACACCCACGGTGACGCAAAGGGTCAACGCGTTGGATTGTAACCCACAGAAGCCGATGCTTATCCGTCATGTAATCATCATTTTAACAATAAACCGTTGGGGGAGATGAGGTGCTCACTACACAAACATCACAAATCCGAACTCCAATATACAACATGAAGATGTCTACATATTGCAAACACGTAACCGACAGATAAGTGAAATTAGAGGCAAATAATGTGCCAACTGCGCCCAAATCTGCTGGGTAGCTGTCCACATTTAATCTGTAATTGAGGAAAGCTATTAAGTTGATGACGACTTTCCGAAATGATGTTATAGGCTAGAGAAGAAGTTTTGTGCTAGAACTCGGACACCATTTCACAGAACCGTACATTCATTATCCAGAACCCTTCTTGGAAGACACTCGGAAGTTTCCAAACATCACACACCAACGCGAATCGAAAAGTGACACATTTGGGGAGGCGCTCTATTGAAGGTAGACATCGTGGGGGCCGTT
>QNGE01002127.1:37252-52215 GCA_008508345.1 Paragonimus westermani
GTTTGTCAGACCTCTACCTGTTGGCCTGCCTGGTATGAGTAACTCTGTCCAGTTTAGCCCAAAAGGTCATAGAGATGCGCAAGCCGTCACACCACGTCAAGGTCCAGTCTCACCGTGAAGGGACGATGGGGTTCACTAGTGCGTCAACTGGCTTGGAAGTTTTATCGGCATTTTCGCAGGTGACACAAATACGAACGGACTCATATCTTCGGTGACATTCCTGGCCACCATAACAAATCCCTCATTTTACGTTTCGTTCGAACTATTCCTGGGCGACTATCGTTTGCACAGACCATGGGCGGGGGAATGAGTTTGAGTGACCATTCGCATAAGACACCCATCTACAAGTGTTAGTTCATGCCGCAAAACGTAAAGTGTCCGTACCCCACCGGTGAGTTTGTTGTTAGCAGACCAGCCTCGCACGACAGGTTGACTGATTTCTCTTGAGTACATAGTGTTCTCATTTGCCCATTGGAGCTCCCGTTTGTTGCTGGCCTTCAATTCATCAGAACTGAACGCAAAAATCACAAACTTGCCTTCTTCCTTGTGGTCAGCTACATCCAATGGAAGACGCGAAAGTCCGTCAACAGTTCAATTCTCGCAGCCTGAACGGATTTTGATCTGAAAATAGTAACATAATACTCTCGCGTAAAGGCGGTTTATTCTCAGTGGCTTGAGTCCATTTGTTCCTCTGCTCAGTAAGGTTGTTAGTACAACATGGTCTGTGTGAAATGTGGACAGATTTCCAAACACGGGAAGGTGCTATTTTACACGAGCCCAAACACAGTTGATTATGACAATTCCGCAGGTGAAGGCTTCCAGGAGGTACATGCGATCAATTTTTCCTGACTATTTTGTACCTGAGATAGGATTGCTCCCAAGGTAATATTTGAGGCGTCCGTAGAAACAAACGTAGGGCATCTGTCGTCGATAATCGCAAAAACGGGATTGGATACAATGCGACTTCAAACTTAAACGAACGCGGATTGTTGTGCTGATTTCCAATGAAGAGGTTCACTCCTTCATCAACGCACGCAATGGTACTGCTAAAGTGGCCAAATCTGATAGCGTAGATTACATGAACACACGTCTAAGGAAAGCTTAAATTCCGGTACGTTCTTTAGAACAACAGCTTGCGTAATGGCGCGAGTGTTTGCAACGTTAGGTCGGATCTCATCATTAGATACGGCATGTCCCGAAAACTGGTGCTCTGCAAAGCACAACCAGGGATTGAGTTTATTCAGACTCACTAGTGGAGCCAAATACACTCGTCCGAGAGGAGCAGCTAACGAATGGTTCATTAACTTTTATTGAACTAAGGTCCATCGGAAAAACCTCGTACTGAAAAAGTCCACCAGCTGTTAAGAATGCCGTGAGGCGCCTAGTCTAGCGTTAACGGTATGTAGAAGAACGGTTTCTTTAAATTCATTTTGAAAAGAACTGAGCGCCAGTTGGCTTGATGAGTATCTCACCGGCCGCTGAAATTACGAATTTATCCACCACGCGGATTGTTTAGCGCCTTCAAGTCATTGCATTGCATTGCCATTTTTTAGCACCGTGGCTATCGGGTGAATTCATTGGGAACCACTGCTGTATTCTATCAAGCTGTTCGAGACGACTTCCTCTATAACAACAGTCAATGTTTCTTGCTCGCCAAAAGTAACCGGGCGTGGTTGTGTTACACAGAATGGTTATGCTCCTTCTTTGAGGCGTATTTGGTGAGTGGCAAGCGCTATTCAGCCAATAGTTTTTTTTGGGGGGTAGTTACTTACCAGGATCAATGCGTTGATCATCAGAGTCCTCATGCGATCTAAAGGTGTTATCCTCAGGACTACCATTTCATTCTGATCGAGTAGAACCCGATTGTTTGAAGGGGCAGCCGAGGTTGATTCCAGGGATAGATACACTGCAACGAAGCTTCGAACGTGAACACACGAATCTGAGTAACTGTCAAGCTTATAGGCTGGGGGATGTAATGACAAATCACTTAAATTCTTTTTAGAGGAACTTGTTAGTGGAGAGGCGGGATCCAAATCTATGTCAATAGTTGTCCAGCATCGGTATGCACAAACGGCCACCGCTCGAATATCCGGTGAAGAGAACTTGGGCCCGGGAAACCCGTGCTGTTTTTTCATAGTCAGTAGGATTTTCTGCCTAATAAATGTGATCTGTCAATAACGATGGCGAGTCATTACCAGGAGTGTCTCAACTTATTTGCGCTACTTGGCAGAATTTGCAACGTCGTGCAAAATGTTCCCTCTGGACAGCTGGACAAGCCCTAGTTTGCTTTATGTCGGTTACCGCCACAGTGATAACACACTGAGGTAATTTTCGATGGTGTGAGAAAGTAACGCTGTATTTTGCCGATGTCAAGACAGTAAGCTCTTCCAGCGAACATTCTGGAGTATTCAACCGCTACCGACTTAATCCTGATGATGTTAACAGCAATGTCCCAAGGCAATTTCGTTGTATCACCGATAAGCAGTGTCTCGCAGATGTGGCTATCATCTCTTCACCAACATTTCTTATGTACGTTTACTTTTTATATAACAGTGTGTGCTAGTGGTGAATGCCGAACTCAGGTAGGTCACCTTCTATCCTTAGGAACATACATCAAAGAACTTTACATAATGTTCCAGTTCCATTTAGATTGTTGCAGTAACGTTCTGTGATAAGTAATGAAGACGTGCGTACCACCCAGATGGTTGGATAAATGAGTAACCTACCACGAAATTACTATGAACACATCGTTTGTAGATGAGTCTACTTCATATGAAACCTTGGATCCACCCATCCTACGAGCTACTACCGTGACCACCTGCTTATGAACCTAACAACCAGCAGCAATTCGAGTCTAAAGAGTTTAAGTGGCTAAGCATGCGTTTTAGGTTAATTTGGTACTTATGTTTTAACGCAGACCACGTCAGTTTTTCGGCAAGCACCAGATGTAGCTCAGTAAAATTAGGAAGGAAGCGACAGAATCTCAGAGTGTGGTACGAATCTAAACGTATGCTAACAAGATCAATACACCGAATGAAAATACAGTGCTCGCAACTAATGGACCTTCAGATTAACAGAGGCAATGTTTGGTGCGGAGATGATGGGAGTCAAGTGCGACTTGGACGTACACAACGCTTGAAATAGAAGCCGGTTACTAAAAGGAAGTATAGAAGGTGTTCTTTCAGGGTCAACGGTGCCGAAAATGAGGCCCGATTTTCAAGGCGGCTTGAGCGAAAGCATAGTGCATATTTACTGATAGAGGAATGCTATCGAACACCCACAGCAGACGGATGATTGTAATCAGCTAACTTACTGGGCAACATGTGGACCATAAACAACTGAAGTGCGTATACGAAACTGATGGGGCATACGTAAAAAATTCAACATTGCGGGTAAACAAAATGTGTAGGGACGGAGTGCTCCTTCCTGTGGAGTATACTGCAGTGAGTCAATTATTCCAGTTAGGTACGTGTTCAACCCATTCGGTAACTATCAGCGCAGAAGTTCGCTTTGAGCATGAAGCGCACAAGCTATCGATAAACAGATATTGTTGACAACCATCAGGAACTTCCTGGTACAATTGTGAACAGGTCAGCCAGGCAGACTGATCAACAGACCCACCAAAATGCATCGGTTGTAATCAAACAGCACTGTCCCATTGCAAAAAACTTTGGATAAACAATAGGAGGAAAATATCTATGCGATCGGCTAGTGACGGCATAGGTACGGTAAATCACACACTGCCAATCAAACAATAATCAACTGACAGTGCATGAACACAAATCACTGACTTTTCATCCTCACCAGATTGCGCCTGAGAAACAAGACGCACAAGTTGATCCACAGTTGTATTGGTAGTGATACGCAGTGATTGACCGCGTGGATAGATTGGACTAAGCGCCCGTGGTGAACGTGAAGTCGTCCGGGATTTCTAGAAGTCGCCAAAAAAAGATAATCCACTCAAAAAACAGGTATGAGTAGCACTTATGAAACCGTTGATCGAGTACACATTATTCGGTTCAATTTGCGTAAAAACGTAGAGGAACAAAATACGGAACCAACCAGTGAACGTGTAACAAGTTTTGACCAACTTATCCGTGACCGGTTCACTTCCGGTTAGACTGTGAAGAACACACATCCTGAGTTAACAACCAGTCGTAATGAAATAATACAGTCACCGTTTCAGAAAAACTTTTTTCTGAGCCAACCAATCGTACTCCCCATCGGTGTTATACACACTGTCGACACAATGGCTGGCTTGTCCCTTTCAAGAGAGGCCACTTTTGACAAGTTCCATCAGACTATCCCTGGAGGACGGTTATAGAAAATAAGCGCTCTTTCTCTGCCAACTACATTTTCACTGATGGGTTAACAAACTGGTTCTCAACGGTGTGTTCATCAGTCCCATGCTCCTCATCTCAGATAGAATCGCGTATGCCATACGTCAAGATTTGCAGGGCTGGAATTACCGGCGGAGTTCAATAAACGAAATGAGGTCAAGATATCGATAAAAGACCATAGAAGGTGATTATTCGCCCAGCTTGTTATAAGATCAAGTGGCGTCTGAAATGTAACACTGTATTATAACCAAGTCACAGAAATGACATATGTTCACCCAAACCTGAGGAGATAGTGACGCCAATGGTGTGGGACAATCCGGACAACCGGCTGAATGACCAAGTCAATTGATTGGCGCAGACTGTCCGTGAAATGTTGAGAAATAAACCCGTAGTGATAAGTGCCGAGTTCTCCCTACAGAGGGGACCGAAACAACATGGACTGTAAGTGTGGCCCGTGATAGGAGTTCAATCAAATCGGACGAAAGAATCCTCCCACAAGGAGTAGTACCTCTTTAGAAGCCTCACATGAAAGAACTACGGTGTTTACTTATTACCATGTAAAATAACCCTCAAGTAAGCAGACATCTTCAAAAATACTCCACTACAAATATTACCAACACATTCCCAATACTAACAGGTCATGATGAACATCCTTAAAGGTAACAGCCCTAAAGAAGTTTCACTTTTCGGTAATATACACCCATTGAATTCTGTACCAATGGTGGCTCTCAAGAGGGGTTATCCATTCGACGGTACGAGTAAATACTGCAATTAAAATAGTTACGAAGTCGTATCTTCCTAGTCTGAGTCTGATAAAATGAGGAAAAAATTGGGCACAGCAGCAAACGGCAAATTCATGAGATACCTGGTGAATCTGATGAGATGTTAGGCAGCTGAATTCGTCGTATACTGACATGTGGAACCAGCAGTACTAGTTGAATTTTGGATGAATGAAATCAATAAACCACCCTAGTTTGCTTATCAAACACAACTATTGTAACTAGTGAAAACCACACACTATCGGGCAAAACGTTAACAGGGAAGTCTAACGTCCGTCCAACTGGTTCAGATCAGGTATGAACAGAGCACAGATTCCGAATTGGAATCTACACACTTTTACACATAAGGGTACCACTAATCTGTTGCAGCCGATCGCACCTCACACATTGATCGGAACATCAAACCTTGTATTTTGAGAATAGTTGCGTCTGGTATGATCACGTTAAGTGGTTTTTAATGGACGCCTATTATCGACTTGTGATGACCAACAATTGCATACAACCTTAACGCCCTGCACACACCCAGATCCGGAGGTATCGGGTTTAGGTTGACGACTACGAACGCAAAGGTCTTCGCTGTGCTGTTTACCGGGTTAACCTAGTTTGTGTCGCAACCAGCAGCCGTTCAACGTCCGCAGCTCACCAACAGTGTTTTTAAATACTATCTGGCCGAGAAACTACTGACCGTGACCCCTGAATCATTTTGAAATTCAACTGACTGATGGTCGACTACCAAATTGGAACCCTTTAAACAGGTTCGTCCATAGTTTGGATAGGCCTCCTTTTGCTAGGTGTATCTGTTGTCAGAAGAATCGTAAATATTTCGACACGAACCAACTTCTCTTTCGATTCCAAACCTGGACAACTTGATTAAATTAATTTCATTCGACATGTCAGGGTGGAGACGTTTTCATTGGAGCTCGGTCGCCCCCTCCCTCGTGCATTCATAGAACGAGCACCAGACGAGCAAGATCCTCTGTCGCAGGTGTTTGAGTGAGTTGCTGGTTCTGGGTTCCCACCCCCAAACTGCCACGAATGAGTGAGTCGCGCTTGCACTACAAAAATTGTAGGATTGCGCTAACAACTGAAGGTATGTGATATAAGCAACAGGCAATTTATTCGGCAGGCTTCTCCCGCTAAAGAACACAAGAACGCTGGAATATCTCAATTGATCGACCTGCACAAAAGTATGCGTGTTAAACCACCCGACTTTTCGATTCGGCACCACCTTCATCGGGACCAAAACGCAGACTCAAGTAAACGCTGAGCCTTGTCTCCAAGTACAGCTCGGAACACTACCACAGTGTTGTTGCATTAATCCATATTTTTGTCAAAAACCGCCTCCTTCCTTGAGAAAACGATATCATCCAATCAGAATGAACAGAAACATCGTGAAGAGTCGGTTTTTTGTTTGCTCGTTCTTTATTCCGTTACGCTTAGTAACCTTAACCACTTTTTTATGTCTGTCGTTCGACTTTCCGATTCGAGAATGTTTGTAGGTCGCTGTGCACCACATAAGTATCGTGCAATTTCCTCCCTGTCACACACGTTGTTGGGGCGGAACAAAATTGCTTTTGCACCCATTTTTCGGTTCGTTTTGGGAGCAATTAACGGGGACCGCTGTGTTATTTTCCGGACCAAGATTTTCCGTGTTGATTATTACGCGGGAGAGAATTCGATTTCTGTCAATCGCATTACTCTACAGCGTACGAACCAGCGTATTCTGTACAGGGTTTACAACAGTGGTATGGCATGGTCTGCCCCATCAAATGAATCACTATGGCGAAGTCGTGCTGTCTGGGGTTCCAGTGTGCCTCACGCAGCTAGCGCTGTCCCATTCACTTCTGACGGCTACGAAACTGGAATCGATGCCTGTTCACTATTAGCTTCCGACCTAATTGCTGGATTCTCTTTTTTCTCCGTGATATCAAAACTAAAACTGGACTCCGATCTAAATCTACTACATAGGAGAAAAAGCTGTATTTTTAACCAACACAGATCGACAACTCGTTCACCCACCCACATTGACCGATGGGTTGGTTGAGTTTCGGTAGCTTTGATAAAAAACCGCCCACCGTCATCCTGGAAGAAATAAGGAGACAGATCGGATCCAGAAGCCTCGTTAGGCCTCAGTAATGTAAGCTCCAGGGCCATTTGTGAATCTGATGGAGGGTCTTTAGGAACGCAGAAATTGATCCCGATCTCTTCGTCTACATGGATCGGTTAGCTCAGCTGAACTGTTCCCCACAATTTAGTACATCCGAACCGTACACAGAACGGATATGCGAAAATATATTGTGCGTTGTGCTGACGTTCATTATCAAGTAAATCCTTGGTTAAGCCACAACGAGTTAAAAACCAAAGAGTTATCGGTTTCACAACGTTTCGAGAGGGTCGAAACGTTGCGAAACCGATAACTCTTTGGTTTTTAATTCTTTGTGGCTTAACCAAGGATTTACTTGAAAATGTTCCTCACAATGTTCAGCCCATCTGTCACGCCGATGTGACGGGCTGGTGATAAGCGAACCAGCTTTCCAGATATGAACCCACTTAAACAAATTCGAACACCGCCATAACCACGAATCCTGGGAAGTAATGTTCTGGTATTCCCAGATAAGCTGTTCGATCTCCTTCAACTGTTTGACTACGTGAGGCAAACGGACTTTACACAAGCTATTAGCCTGCTTGCGTTTGAGTTCTCCACAGTCGGCATCATATTCAAAACCAGGTGGAATCGAGCGACACCTGTTCAGCAGGTTTACCGACGTGACATAAATCCAGTTCTGTCGCAAATACACTGTTCCCATGGAACAAACCTTTTCACAGCGTGCTTTCGTAGCTGCTGCGATTTGTTCCCAGTGTTTGTTGGGGTTTCTCACCTGACCCAAACTAGGCAATTTGTTCACATATGTCTACTGGTAAGCATTCTTCACACTCCTCTCCCCTTTCGAATATCCGTTGAGTATCGTGCACTTACGAGTGCGCGTCCTCTGGACAAATAATAAAACAGAACGGGTACGCACAACAGCAAGGTCCTAACCCAGCTAGTTGCTCTAAAATGCATGAGTCTTTGACAAAGCGGCACTACTTGTTACTGACTGACATGATCGGCTTGTGTTCACGGCACAGGGCGGCCCCATGTGGCGAAATGTCTCCCTGTGATGAAACGCGGCCTTCGAAATATGGAGGCGGTGAGATGCGCACAGTTGCGGCAGTCTTTCGCCACTGACCTCATGGGGGAAGCGCATAAAAATCCCCCAATGGAAAGTCTACTAAATAGTTTTCAGTAGTGCAACACATATGCAAAAACAACCCTCCGGGGCAAGTAATTCAGGTGTATGAGACGGGTAGTGTGGGCAATGTGAAACCCATACGAAAAGAGACATGAGATGATAACCACCAACCGCAAGAAGCACACCGAAGTAAAACATCAGTGAAAAAGGGGTTACTGAAGAACCGAAGCAAGAGAAACGACCATAAATGGCAACATCACCAGTTAAATAAACAAAGCTGTACTTTAAAATTTGTAGAAGCTGCAAGCGAAAAGATCGACAGAACAGTCACACTAGATGATGATAAAATTAAGTATGAATGGAGTTATTCAACAAGCAGATGAATGATGGAAACGGAATTACTTTTTGATGGGAAATTATCACAGCAAATCATAGTACACGCTAAGTTAGCATTTAAAGCGGAAATACGAGAAAATCAGCGCCCAATTGACTCAAACGTCTTCAATTTATATTATGTCTAAAGAGAACGCGGGAACGCATATTATGTGCTGTGGAAATTATGCGTGTCTGATATCTCACTGATGGCCATGACGGTTGAAACATGCTTAACCGAGCAGCAGAACGTACCTTCTTATTCAAGTATGCCCGAGTTTCCCTAAATTGAAAGGCAAACAAATGAAACGCAACGTAAGTACGCAAACGATTACAAAATTGCAACAAGCATAGGGTTTTGAATGATGCGAATGAATTATAAAAAGTCATTTACGCTCTAATAAGGTTACGTTTAAAAGGTGTTATACAGACACACCCACGGTGACGCAAAGGGTCAACGCGTTGGATTGTAACCCACAGAAGCCGATGCTTATCCGTCATGTAATCATCATTTTAACAATAAACCGTTGGGGGAGATGAGGTGCTCACTACACAAACATCACAAATCCGAACTCCAATATACAACATGAAGATGTCTACATATTGCAAACACGTAACCGACAGATAAGTGAAATTAGAGGCAAATAATGTGCCAACTGCGCCCAAATCTGCTGGGTAGCTGTCCACATTTAATCTGTAATTGAGGAAAGCTATTAAGTTGATGACGACTTTCCGAAATGATGTTATAGGCTAGAGAAGACGTTTTGTGCTAGAACTCGGACACCATTTCACAGAACCGTACATTCATTATCCAGAACCCTTCTTGGAAGACACTCGGAAGTTTCCAAACATCACACACCAACGCGAATCGAAAAGTGACACATTTGGGGAGGCGCTCTATTGAAGGTAGACATCGTGGGGGCCGTTTATAAGTAGTACATTAGGGAATGTAAATTTCCCGAACCAAATAAATCCGCGATTTTAATGAATCGTTACCATAGCGGTAGGACTATTCAGAATCACCATCATCATGAGACAGCAATACACTAATGCTTAACTGCCACACAACCATGAAGAAAAAAGCAAACCTTGTACAAGAAGAGTGGGGGGAATAGAAAGGGAGGGAACCTAACCTTTAAAAAATAGTTACGTCAATATTCAAACATACATCAAGGCGCCTACATCTTACAAACAAACAAACGAGCTGTAAGTGAAAGTATGGCGTCATCAGTAAGACAGCTTCCTTGCGGCTTTCGTTGCCCCACGTCATTAAATTTACTCACTTCACAAGCAACTCAGCCAAACAACGACAACATTCACACCACTGAGCCCGGTTAGCTGCCATCTCATCTACCGTCTTCAGCCACCGGCTCTGGGAGTCCCGAAGGCTCCGGCCTGGGAGGCGAGCCTGACCTACAATGTTCAACCCCTTCGTAGACGATTCCATTCCTCTACGCCAGGTCATCATCTGTCCACCTCGAAACTTGAGCCAATCGGCCGCAGCGTCGGCTAAGAGTGCTCGGTGTGGCAGAGGAATAGCTGACATCCTTAATACACGACTTAACCATCTAAGTCTGTCCGAAATATTAGGACGAAAGGAAGATTCATACCCGTAGAACGACCAGACATTTCGTCCTTGTATAGGGCATCCATTGCCTAGTAAGCCATTCAAGCATATTGCACACGAGTGTATACAAACAATAGCAAGACTGCACAAATTCATACGGGGACTATGCGTAGAAACAGTAAACACGGTAGTCCTGGAGCTGAAGTACGGGAAATATCGAAACATAAGGTATACAGAATGTAAGGAAGTTAGAGTATAGAAGGATTCATTGGGTATGCAAAAGTAATCCCCACTAATATTCTGCAATCGCTGGTAGGGTTAAAACACAGGGTGGAAATATTCTTTTATGTGATCAGCAGAGATGACTCACCGATCAAACTTGTAGGCCTTGCACAGGTGATCGCTGTCAGCTTCCAGGTTGACAACTCTAAGACCGTGGAAAAAAGAAAGATAACGTGAAAGATGGCCTTGTCCACATCCAACATCCACTATCAGCCTTTCTGCCACACAGCCACGAAAGGACTTCTCACTGGAGGTGCGGCAAGCCAACAGATCAGCTACTGTACGCACGAGCTACACCAGAATAAGCAAAAATATATATATAAGTACACGGGTAAAATTCACAGACCACAGAAAGTAGGAAGCACACTAAAGGTTAGTGACAGCTTGACACTAAGATAAATGTTTTGTCATATGACGTAGAAGGACACAGATGAACCACCGCGTAATGTGAGGCCACCCGAATGAAGACAAAAGCAAAAACAGGAACCAGAACTTGAATACGCTAACAGGTGACTGGTAGAGCTGCAGAAAAGAAACCGTAAAGATTAGTCAACTGTTCGGAACAGAAGCATCAGTCAGCACGCTGATCTTTGCAATACCTGAGGGCCCTTACTAACAGAACTTAAAGGAAAAAGTGCTATGAACGAATGTATTCACATCTGAAGTTGTTGTAAATGGATCTTGTGCTCAGCGCAAACGACCCTGAAAGGAAGATGGAAAGCGGACTACCCTCTAGAGACGTTCTCTATGCGATTTCACCGATAGACTGACATCCAACCTGCACAAATTGGCAAGTAGCGACAGCAACCCTATGAGTTGCTTAAACCACTTTTGTGCACAGCTCTGAATGGTGAGTTCTGATCAAAATGGCTTCTCTGGAGGCCACTATCTTCGAGTTGTGATGGTGTAATAATATTTTGAATGATCTGAGTGGGTCAACCTGGTGACATGTTATCATGAGGTAACTAGCAATCGATGACGCGGGGTTTCGAGCAACAGCCTCACTGGTTTGAGATCGTGTCATGAATTGTTTTAGCCAGTTCGGGACTTGTTCTCCTACTCGCTGGTATAACAGTGATGAAGTTTACAAAGTCACCCAACAACATTACATTCACGTGTTATCGATTCCTTCCCAGCTCAATCGCACTGCGAAAATCGTCAAAGCCTCCAGCTCGCCCCAACAACCCAAACGTAACTCAACCGCATCCATGCTTCTCGGACACTGGAAATTTGTAATATTGTGGTGAACATCCTGGATACCCCTGAACATCTTCCGTGAATCCATTCCTCTGATTGACGTAATGTTTCAGAAATCTACGACTTCCATGTTATCACGGATAGTCTGGCGAAGTGCACCTACATTAACTTCGGCTATTCATTAACCCACAACTGAAAATTAAGCAGTGAGCTCATCCAGTGTTAGGAGATTAAAAAGAAAACAGATAGTAATAATCACAAAGAAGCACAGGTATGTGCTGTTGATGAGCTCTAACAACAGCGAAGTTATGACCAAGTGACTGGTATTGAAGGAAGTCGGGTAAAGTCTATGTGAATGCGAAGAGTGAGACAAAACGTGAGTGGGAGTCAATTTGCAAATTCAACACCATCATCGGTAGAAAAACGTCTTGGTTGACCTTGATACCCAAATACTAGACAACCAGAAAAACCAGTCCTAAGCTAAAGGCTGAAGAGTGTGAGATAAAACCTTAGTCACAAACCTCCTAGGTAAAGGTTTGTGTTTACAAAATACAAACGGACAACTCGATTGCAGATGAGGGCGAGACGGCATCCTCAAAACAGCTTCCACTGTGTTTTCATGATGAATCTGTTTTTATTAACCCGTTTCACTTACTGTCCTCACTTAACGAATGACCCAGTCAAACAACAACATTTAAGTCTATGGATCTGATTAACCAACGTCTCTCATTATAAGCAGATGAGTAGGAAGAACTTTATAAACGGCAAAAAAACATTTAATACAGGACAAAGACGTCCGGGAAGATCAAGGGAAATAAGAGACAATTAAATAGTATGACATATTCAGGAGTAAGCGTGATACTTTGCCGACACATACGTTATTTTGAGTTAACAAATCAGACTTACCAAAGCATGTCTCAATATCTCGTGTTCTTTTTTTGGAGTCACATGACGACGGAACTGCGCAGGCAGTTTGCGTTGTTCATAGAAACAGTGACTGGAATCCTCACTGAAGGAACCTGACGTTCTGGCACTCAAAAATGGAACGTTGGGTGTCAACCACTCCTCTAGCTCAGCTGAGTTACAGAACAAAATCTCGAATCCCTGCCCCTTAACTTTGGAGGATGTACAGGACAGAGTATCTACGTTTAACTGTGCGGAACCACAGGCGATTCGATAGGCCAGAAGACTAAGCGGAAGCGGACGATATAGTTTGATCGACCTATCACGAGAAAAGTATATGGGCACCACATAAAAGCCTTTAAGGAAATTGTATCTGTCCACCTAAAACTTGGAGATGGCTTACATGGAATAATCGACTGACTGATGGAGGGATAACAAATAGCAAAGTTCATTCAGTTCCAAACCAGGCTGCATCAACCAGGCCTTCGGTAACAGATCACAAGCGTTATCGGCATAATAACTCTGAGTGAAAAAAACAAGGTCATTCAAGGGGACTGCAGTGATTACCGTCACATAGGATTCCAACAACTTGTTGTACTGCTTGACTAATTGGATGGCATGATGCAGTAGATATGAAGGACTTGAAGTGGTGTTTCGCATCTGAATAATTCAACAAGAAAGCGCGTGGGTGAGCAACAGAAAGTGTTGCGCCAGACTAACAACAGGCCAGTCGCAATTACGTAAGTTGAGGCTGTACAAATCACGCGGAGTTAATTGATGACTTCATTAGAAAGATATACGAGTGGACATGTTTTCAATAAGTTATCCTCAGGCCCGTAAAATTATACCAGTTTATAGAGATGTATCGAGATATGGAGGGGGCATATTACATGGAAACTAGAACACTGTTCAGTCCATTTTCGATGGCTTGATTGGTCCATTAAGTCAGTTCGCTATAGCATGTACGTCACTCGGCAACAAACAGTGGCCAGGCAACAGACGTAAAAAAAGGCTACCCAGGCTGACTAGATCACTGGTGATCAGAAATATCTCGGAAAAACCTCCTCCTCGTCTGGCCGTCAGTTGTCCCGTTGCAGCATGTTGCAACTTGTCACCTGAATCAATTGAGGTCGGTGTCCAAAACCCTCATAAGTTCACCAAAGTGGTCTAGTAAATTAGACTCACGACCGTTCACCATCGTCACTATGACAACGAGATAACAAAACTATATAGGCGAAGGCATATTTTGATCCCACTAACGTAACACAGGGATAGAACACCTGAGAAACAGAAAGTGTACATAAATCTAGACGGGGGACTGAGAGCTAATTCAGAACCTGGATAAGAACAGTCAGTAAGGCGATAGAATGGTTAGAAAACAGGAGCATCCAAGTCAAGTGCATCGACCTTTCGGGTCAAAGTACCCATATTGAATACAAGGTGGAATATAGTAAGTAGGTTGGAAACGCGTATACGTCTCAAAGCCGGCAACAGTCTCGTCAAAACCGCGGGTAAAACCCTGGAAAAACTAATTACGGGATAAGTGGTTAGGAGTACTCTCCATTCCATCCGACAAGTCCCAGACCGCAAGTGGGCAAATTACTAGCGAAGGGATCAAGCACAGCTGGATTCACGACACACTATTCCCGTCCTAGAGAGGCCTTCAACTTGGCCGTGGAACCACTTATATGCCTGATGGCATCCGAATCGGATTAGACTGTCACAGTGACCGAAGCCAAAGGACGCCTGTGTTTAACAGTCACCGCAATTAGCTTGCGCCGCACCAATTGCGGTTCCACCAACACTCCACACATCCAGTGTAAACCCGAAGGAATGAGACTGGGAGTTGTGTCAGTGGGGCCTTTCTGTCCAGCCCACCAATGCTGGTTAGCTAGTTGATTGGCTAATAAGGAAAGGAAATTCTTATCTCTCGAAAACTAAACAGAGAGAGACTGCAATGACGAGATATGAACTAAGGAGAAAGACTTGTGAAGTGGAATACAAGAAGCATTGCAGTATAGGAGTGTAGGTTAATGTATCCCGGAGGAGATAACGATGAAAAACGAAATACACAGTGAACTATGAAATGCCAGGCAGACCATTCATCATACAGTACACCAAAAAAGCCGAAGAAAAGAATGGATAGAAGACCACAGACACTCAAGTTTCTGAAAAGAGAAGCGGACTAATTGTGAACGACCAGGATTCTGGCCGACGCAGTCGTTAACAGAAGTATGATAAATACACTGATATGACCTACCTGAGCCTAACGTACTCGTCGCCTCTTCGC